>MVGT01000437.1:1556657-1574157 GCA_002174775.1 Macleaya cordata | reverse complement strand
ATTATTGCCATAAAATTTGCATAAGATCTCTTTGTAGCTCAAGCTGTAGCAGCAGCTTGGAAGACTAACCACGGAGAAGCCTAAGAAAAGATTCCAATACTACACGTTGCAAATTGAGCTTTCTGACCAGCCAAACCAAATCTTACCTATCAAAAAACGTAGAAATGGAAAAAGATGCATTTAACTGCAATCAGGGTGGAACAAGGGAAATGCCACTATATTAAACCTTTTGGCCTACAAGATCCTGGCAATGAACTAACAAAATTGGTGCAACAGGTTAAAGCTGAGGAAGTCTGATTTGGGTGTCGTTCCCAGGTTAAACACTCATTTGGCGTAGAAGAACTTTTGCAACATGGTCAAGAGATCATAGAGGGAAGGAAGACTTTAAAGTCTTAAACTTTGCACTGCAGTTGAGTTTCCATTCTTCATTATAATTATGGCAGTTTTGGTTGCACAATTTCGCTTCTTTATGCGTTTAGGCAGATAGTTCATTTAAGCTCTTTGTTTTCTTGTGTTTATATGGGATGCAGGTAACCTAGCGGAGAACAAAGATATTCTTTTAAAGTAAAATCTGCAATCACCCAAGTATGAAGCACACCAACCTGTATCAAAGCTATTACATTGAAAGCTCTCATTCTTCAGATGGGCTTCTCTCATCAAACCATCTTGGAGGATCAAATCCGGATCCACCTGAATGTAAATCAAAATTTCCAATCACAATTGTCGATGAGCCAATTATCCAAACTGAAGCAAAATCAGAATTTGAACCAGAACTAAAAACAGGAAACGTAGTTTGATCTCAATAATCATAAGGAAGACAATAACAAATTCAGATCAGCAGTTCAGGAGGACAGAATGTAGAGATTACCGAGGGGATTACAGCGACAAAGACGCCAAGCCGTCAATATGGTACCCTTTGCTACTCCATATTTCTTGTATGCTTCCATGGAGTATTCACTGCAAGTTGGCACATACCTACAACTATTGGGCAAGATTGGCGAGATTTCTCCTGCTTGGAAAACCAAAATTTAAGATTAGTTGCCTGTTTGGGTTACCAATTTTTCCCTAAACAAAGATTTTTTTGAATGGGAAAAAAAAAAGAGTGTCATATATCAAGTCTAGATAGGGTGATTGAAAAAGGCCCTCGTGATTAATCAAGAGTTTTCTGCAACAAAATTTAAGATGAAAAACAGAAACCCAAGATCATCCGTGATGTTAACTTACTCTTGTAGAACTTGAGCATCGAAAGTGCAGCTTTAACCCCTAAATTATTCACTTCCTCATCGTCTGAGAGAACAACAAAACAAACATCACCAACAATTAAAGAATAGAGTAGATAAGAAGAGAAAACGAAAACGAAAGCCACTACCTCGTACGTTCTTCTGGTTTGAATCATTCTCCAATCCGTTCAAAATTACGATTGATCTTCTTCTCTGCAGTTGGGGAATTGAATTTAAGACCTCATATACAAAAACTCTGTGTAATCATTTTTTAAATAAAATGATAAATAAAATTGGAGCTAGGGTTTTAGGGTTTTGCAGGATTACCGTGATTAAAGGGACGATCGTCGTCCTCTCCCTTCGTTGTATGAGATAATCAGGGGAACTAAACCTAGGGTTTTCAATTGGGGATACAAAGGAGGAGAAGGGTTTATGGGTGCAACAGAGGGAGGGAAGAGCAGCCATACCCAGAGCTCCCCCAGTGGCAGGGAATGTACCTACCAGGCAACCAGTAACGGTAGGAAATAGTTTGTACACGTCAGATTACTAAACAACCTCACAGTGTCCTTGTTGAATCACGAGTCCGAGTGTTTTGTATCGTAATTTCAGTCCACTACCCAGAACCGGAACCAGACGTTTGATGCGTGAGATTTTTTAGACCCACATGTAACGTGGGTCAAGAAGATCCCACCATGGATTGGTAGGGGAAGAGGCATGTTGGTGTCGTTGACCTTTAATTCCGCACCAATTACGTGGTGGGTCTTTTTGACTCATGTTAAACATGAGTGATCAAAATTGCACTAGTTGATTTCAGTGACTAGCACATAATTCGTTTCTGAATGGCTGTTATTTGGAACGTTAATAAGTGTTTTTCTTATTTTTAGGATCTGAAACTAATAGTTTTGTGGGACCAAGAATTTGTTGAAAATCTTCATTGATTGTTGTGTTTTTAGCCTCTTTGAATGAGATTCGAAACGTAACTAAGATGACAACTACTGTTTTTTTTTGGGGGATTTTGGCCAAAAACCCCTACTTGGAAAACGTTTTAGGATTTAGCCCAACAAACGTTTTCTTTTAATCTAAGGCCCAAGAGGGTTTCAGTTAGAGGGTTTCAGTGTGTGTAATTTATAAGAAGAGGGTTTCAGTCAATTATCCTTGGGCCTTAGACTAAAAGAAAACGTTTGTTTGGCTAAATCCTAAAACGTTTTTCAAGTAGGGGTTTTTGGCCAAAATTCCCTTTTTTTTTTCACAATAGATTATAAATAGTCGTTCATCCTGTTTCTTTCTCATTTAAATNCGCTCCGACGCTCCCGCTCCCACTTTCGTTCCCGCTCCGACCCGCGCTCTGGTTACTTAGGGTCAGACCATCAAACGTGAAAGCACCAGCCACATCCACAAGGAGGCTCGTCGCAGGCCAAATACAAAGTCCACAGCAGTAATTCTTTCACAAATTAGCTACCCATTTTAAATTCCACCCCAAAACGTAAACTTCCAATGAAAATTAAAAGATCAACCTATTGCTTGCTGCTGGTTTTTAGCACGCTCGAATCTAATGCCAGATAAATCAAATCAGGTGGACCCTTGTTTGCTGATTCAACCTTTAGCATTCATTATATAGAAATTCTATATCCTAGTTTTTCCTCTTAAAAGGCAGAGTATAACGCTAACTTCAGTTAGGACTGATATCCAATTCAGCCAAATTTTATTTCTCCAAGTACATGTCACCAATAACACATATTTTACAAACTAAAGAACAGCCTTGGAGACTGCACGAATTGACATAAGATCGTGAACAACTGTGGCAGAAGACGGTCCAACATATGAGGTAGGTGGAGAAGCTTCAATAGATGACGACAGAGTGGGCTCATCATTCAGACCCATTCTCAGTACAAAGCTCATCTGCCAGACCGAGGAGGAAGGTCTGGTGCCAACCCACTCTTCGCTTCCTTTTTCTTTCCTTCGAGCAAAATACTCTGCTTAAAAGAAACACTGAAGCTAGGATGATGCAAATATGCAATGCACGACAGAATGAGCCTAGGTTGGTGAGAAATTATTCCCTAACAGCAGCATAGAAAAATTAAATCTTTCTTTTCCGCTACACTGTTCCCCTCGGTAGGATAAAAAATCCAAGTAAAGAATGATAAGAGCTTTATCCCCCGGTAATGAGTGCACTGATGTCCATTTCATACTGCTCAACCAATTGGGATGGCAGCAAAATTGAAATAACCCGATAATTGAAAGAACCCAGCTAAATTTTTATTGGGTTACTTGGTTTCAGATGACCCAAAAGAACCCGTCTTTTCTGGATCAGTTGCAAGCAGACTCAGTTCCATTGGGTTCAAAAACTGATGATGTGCAAATCAACCCATTGACTGAATGGCTCATACAGAAAGTTCAAATATAGCTCTGAAGATTGTTGGTCATGATTTCATAGTCTAAACTAGATTGTTTTAACAAAAAAAATGACTTTAACACATCAAAAAATAAAGATATTAAGAGAATACCTTACAGGGACTGCCTGGATTTCAATATATGCCAAAAAGGGAGATCTTTTATGGGATTAACAAGTTCTTAAGATCTTTCCGAAGGGCATAAATAACTATCCAAACATTCTCTTTATCTTTCATAATGTTTCTCATTAAATATAAATCATAAATGATGTTACTTAAAACTCAAGGATATTACTAGTTTAAAAGATACATGGGAAAAAAAAAGTACCAATGAAACTTTTGCAGACCGATTGCGTGCTGACCCTCATGAAAGGCAACAGAATCAAAGGCAAATTAAGATAATAAAATAGCAAGTATTATGACATGAAAATGGGGAGTTGCCTGAGATATCAGCAATCTGAAGAAATGGATTTAAATATTATTATTTTTTCAATCTAAAAGCAAATTATAGAACAACAAAATTGCACAACTACATAGATTATATCACCTGTTAAGAGCTCAACCCTGTCTTTTCTGAGCCTTCGGTGGTCGTAGAAGATTCCAGTCCAGCTTTCCCCGTTTTTGCTTCTTATTAGAACCTCTACTGTTATTTTCTGAAGATCGATGATCACCTTCGCCACTAAGATTCCTTGGTGATTTATTGGGATATTGTGTTTCAGTAACAATTCCTGGATGTTTTCTTTCAAGATCTCCATCATAATCACTATCAGGTCTAGATACATTTGTGTTCTCTGGTTCTACTCGTGAAGACCCAATTTCTCTGGAAAAAAAAAGAAGCGGACAAATTAGAAGCGCTCTCCGGCAACTCTTCCCAGAGAGCTCCAAAAGAAGAAGGGCTGACTCTCTGACCCCATCTGACATTCCACCTGTTGTATAAGGAACATCACAAAGCATGTTTGAGGTTTGAATCAAAGGCCAAATTACTCACCTATCAGACATTTTCCTATCAGAATTTGTGGCAGGCACTTGTGATTGACCAGGGTTCGCTGCTTCTTCATTCAATTTCTACCAAGACAAGGCTTTGATATGAGGAGGGCGAAAGCCACAAGAAGCACAGGTTGTGAACAATCTTTGAAATTGATTCAAATAACTTGATCTTGATACTCACATCGATAGAAGGATTAAAACTTTGAAATGACATCCTGCCTTTCAGTGCCCCTGGATGAGGATTCCCTTCCATTATGACTACGCTGCAAAAAATAAACAGCAAAAATTTGAAACTTGCTTCATCTCTCATGAACTCATAAATCACATGGTTGATAGACAAGCATAGTATCAGTGAAAGTTAATCCTAAGAGCATTTTAGTCTAAACATACTAATTTCAAGAAAAAACATATGTAATTGACATGTGAGCTGTGGCATTTGACATCTCGGAATTGGACTAGGGATCTCTGGCATCTGGGTATTTGAGCTTGTAGGAAGTGTAGGGATATCTGACAACTTGCATACCAACCAAATTACTTGAGGTAAAAGGTAGACATTTGCAATATGAAGAATAGGTCAGATGCAAGTAGTCTAAGATAATGTATGTATGGCCTCACTTGTGTAGTATAATTCTAAAAATTGTTTATTCGGTAAGAAAATATATTTACAAAATATGCTTGTGCAATTGTCTCAGTAGTAAATGAGCAAATGCTGTTGTGGTGAAATATCAATAGAGATCAAAGGAGGAGCCTAAGACAGAACACATGAATACATGATCATCAAGGTCAAGAGCTCTGTTTTATGAATTTTGATGTCCCCAGCATTAAGAGGTACAGTGAATTAAAGTTGCTTGGTGCTTAGTTTTGGCAGCTCTTGCAACTGCTGCCTGTGCTGTTTTGCTAGGTTCCCCTCTTAATAATCTTCTTTCAACATGATCATCCAACCCTACATTCACTAAACAATGAGATAAGGAATTGGCAAGGCTCTCTCTTGTAGAGAGAGTATGAACTTGTCAAGTTTACACAACCTGGAGTATCGATAAATATGAAGTGGAGAAAATAAAATTTCCATAATAAAATAGAATAGGCATGTTAGAAATTTGAATCAAACATCAGCAAATACTTATATAATCTATAGAGAAGTGGAAACCTAGACTAAAACTTAGCTGAATGTAGCAAGTTGTAGTTGATATTTAGGAAGCGGAAGCAAGAGAGAGATTGTGAGTGGGAGTTGCAACTAACTACATATTATTATCATGCTGAGTCGAACAATCTTCCCACAGTAAGGACCAAAGGCTCTCACTGCTAAACAATATGCAATTCCCCTTTGATGAAGCCTTTGTCACTTAAAAGGTTTTTCTTTTCCTATGCATCCTTTAAGAAAACAGAGTCCACACTTTCTGTAGCTTGTTTGAATGGGACTTAAATCCCATTAATACGAGTTAAGTCCGTGAACTAATTATGTAAAACCACTGAAGATACCACAATAAGCATATTGACTAAAGCTTCAATTAGGGCTTGCAACATTTTTCTCAATCACTAGCAAGCATAGAACTACCACATACGAAATTGCTTGTATATTATCTGCCTGGGAAAACATAGCATATCTGTTACACCATCTTCTTGACCTATAGAAGACAGTTTTTTCAGGAAGAGAAGGTCAAATCCTTACGATTTCTAATTCTTTGATTAGAGTGACAGGGAATTAGGGATTTAGCAAAAAAAAAACAACAACAACAATTCTCAAACAGAAACTTTTATGGTTAACAACAAGCTCATCACAACTAGCATTAAGAAAAAAAAAATTTGCAAAAACATGTAAAATACTAAAAGGAAAGAAAATAAGAAAAAGATACCATTTTCTCTTCTGGGTATCGGGTGAAGCAAAGTTCCCATCGTCTTTAACTTCTTCTTCTTTTTTAGGTGGTTCCTCTTTCTGAGCCGCCCTTTGCATGAACTGAAAATAATAAATAAGACACAATTGAGTTCAAGGAAATACAGGAATAGATCTTAATTGGGTACTTCTAAAACTTTGAATATTTGCAAAAACAAGGAAGAAAACCTAAAAGAACTGCAGCAAGTGGAAAAAAAAAAGTTTAAACGATAAGAAAAAATAGTTCTTTTCTGCACTCACCTTCAAGTTCTTCAAAGTGCTGGAAAGCTCACGCTTCGCCATTTTGATTTCTAGGGTTTTTGCGAAGATCAGAAGAGAACTCAAGCTGGAGTTCTCTCTCTCTCTCTCTCTGGGTCTGTTTCTCCCTCTTTTTAACAGAAGGGTTTTGTGTTAGAAATAGAAAGCGGAAAAGTTAACAGAAGGGTTTTTTGAGGATCAAATCACGAAGACAACCAATTTCCGAAAATGGCCAATGTGTCCCATATTTTATAGTTCCGCAAATATACCCTTGGGCGTCTTAAGAATACTGCTTATTCTAGAAAACGGACTCATGGTCCAACTTTATGATGAAATACTGTAATCAACGGCTACAAGCCTACAACCACCTAGTATAAATCACCATGGACGTTGATTCCGTCCCACAATAAAAATCGATCGCGTTAATGGGCCCAAAGAGGTGCTCTAATCAAGTTGCTAAAAATCATCAATCCTGGAATGCGTAAAATTCGACTTCTAAAACAGATAGGAAATGAAAATAAATTTAAAAATAGAAAGAAAATTGGTGGGAACAATACATCCAGTCGCACCCAATTGACTAATCCAATCCGATTCAAATCAAAGTGATTAGATTTAAATTGATCTAATTAATTGTTTGATTAGTATTTAGAAGTCTAACATGCCACAATGTTTGTGGTATGTGTTAGTTGAGTTATTAATTTATCAGAAATCAGCTATTTAATTAATGAGTTTTGCTAGAATAATATCAGAATTTAACATTAGAATATTGCATCTGCTTTTTAAAAAGAAAAATGCTTAACTTACTACATTTCTTACCACAAATCTTACTACAAACGTCATCCCACAGTTCTCAAATAATCTCACACCCTTCCTGATTTGTGTCATTTCCCAAATGCAAATATCTTCCTAAATAGCTTTTGCAGTATAACTTGCAGTACACTTTGCAGTAAGTATAGTATCACCGTTTTAAAAGTGGTATGAGTGGCTGAAATGGAATTAATATTTTTTTAGCAACTGTTATGATTGGTTTTCAATCAATAAAGTAAGTAGATGTAATATTTGGTGTCAAAATCTGGTGTCCCTGTAATCATGCCCTATTAAGTGCTAAATATACAAGTTGAGAGCAAATTTTCAGTCCCCATTAACCTGTCTCTTTGCTGATTTCCCATTCTAAAACTCTTAAACCTATAAAAAGATGATTTGAATCAATGGTCATAAAATCATCTTTATGTTGCATAATGAACGTTTGCATTTTCAGTCAACTTTTAATGTCGTTAACTATCTTAGAATAAACTATTTTTTTGTGAGAATGATCCAAATGCTGAGTAGAACATTCTCATAAAAAAGTCAATTGTTGGCTCGACTCCATATGGGCCCCATTAACGAAAATCAGCAAGGGGACAAGGAAGAGACACACATAATAGGGATAGAGTGTGCTCTCCTTTAAGTTGGGCCTTAAACCCCTGCATATGCCAGCTCGATCAAATCCTCGGGCCGTTGGGCCAAGCTAGGGTAGGCTTGGGCCGAAAGCTCAAACTGGCTTTGGCCATGAAGCAAAGTTGCCAGTGCTCGATCATTGGATGACGCCATTGCTCTTCTTGGCAAGGCATGGCAGTGGTTCTAGGCAATGTTTTAAAATCGAAGGGATCATCGAACCGGAGAAGGCATTGGGTTGGGTCAACGTGGTCTGACGAGTGGGTTAACTAAACAACATAGCTATACAACATAGCTATAAAAAATGAGAATGAAATATAACCTCTCATGTAGCACAGTTGGCAAAATTGATTTTAAACTAACTTTAGGTCTTGGATCTAAATTCCACAATAGCATTATTTTGAAAAACCATTAAACTCACTAGTAGTATATTAAGTTGTAACACATAGTTAATAAAGTAGCTTCCTTACAAATGGCAAAGGCTTTATAAGTTTTAATAGGTATCCTGGGTTCAAATCTTGTTGAATGTATTTTTTCAAAAAAAAAAAAATAGTACACTAAACTAACCCAGTCGAAAAATCGGGCGGTTTGCCTGGGTCACCGGTTTAACTGGCCAGTTTAACCGGTTTAATCATAAAAAGCTAGTTTTTCAAGAAAATGTTGGGTTGATGTCGAACCAACCCAGATTTGTTACTTGTTCACCGGTTTACCGGTTCAGCCAACCGGTCCAATTTTTAAAAAATTGGTTCTATGTTTCTTTTTGTTAAACGATCAGCCAATCTTAATTCCATGGCTAATTTGAAGGGCAAGTCTAGTGGGATATGTAAAAATAGATTCCTTAATGTCCAACTCTAGAGGTTAAGAGATATTTTTGCTCTAGCGGTAATCCTTTAAAAAAAGGCTAAATAAAGGGAAAAAAAAATAAATAGAGGAAAGAGAGAGAGAGAGAGAAAAAGGAGGAGAGAGATATTAGTTTGTTAGCTTTTTTATAGGAATAAAAAAAAACTTCTGCTCGTTTTTGGGCTCGCTTATGGAGCTCTCCACTAAGGATCCCTAAACCAGTGGCAAGAGATCCATTTTAAGATGTTAAGGGACTCCACAAGAGTGCCCAAAACTGCTTGATCAAGAAGTTTAGGGACTCCACTAGAGTTGCCCTAAGGCCAAAGGAACTAGGCCCTAGGTGTGTGTCTGATGTCTCAACATAACACAAGCTTAGGTGACAGAGAGAGCACGGAACGAGGGAACATTATAATGTATTCACAATCACTAAACAAATTATTGAAGATTCTTCTGTATCGCTTTCTAAAACTTAAAACCGATTAACTTGTAAAATCGGAAATCCAGACTGAAAACTAATCGCCAAAACCCAATGCGAATATCTCACAAATTGCTAAACAAACCACAACTAGTTCTTCTTTATTATTACAAAGCCTTAATATCGTAGTCTTTGTGTTAATTTCATATAGTCAATAATCCATAGTGCAAACTGATAGAACTGGGTGGACACCAACACAGTAAACTGATAATTATAAAAGTCCCTCCTTGGATATCAGAAAGCAGTAGTAATTGGGGCGAAAAGAGCTTTGAAATCCTTAGTGGGGGTACCAGTTCCCTCGGGCATTGACCCTAGATCGAATGCTTTGAATTTGACCTCCTCAAACAGCACAGCCTGTCCGAATTCAAAAACACAAAAAATCAATCCAGATTCATTCAGAATTGGGTTCATAATTTCATATGATGGGTTTAAATATAAGAAGAGTTCATAGATGTGTATACACATGCATATGCTCGATTTGATATATAGAAACCCTCATAAATGGATAGATAGATAGATATGTAGATATACCTGAACACAAGCTTCTGCAACATCTGCCCTAGCAATGTATCCTTTTTCAGTAGGGAGAAGCTCATCATTCTTCCCAACCAACAACTCCCTACCCCCTTCTTTGTTATCTAAGCCTCCAGCCCTGTTTCATCCATCTAAGACATTTTAGTGCATTTCAACTGGTGTTGTGAACACAAAATAAATGCTAAGCCACATAACAATAACATCACAGAAAGTCTGAACACTAAATGGTTTCAAGGTACATTCTTCACTAGCTTCCTGAGAATGATCCCAAACATGCATATTAAGAACAATTGCAGGGACAGTGATCCTAACTGAAGATGATCTTGAAGTAAACTATTTTATAGGGAAAAGAATGACTGTATTAGTCCTTATAGTTAGTGAACATCCCATGACCTACCATGCTCGAAAGCTATTGATACATAATAAACTAGCTAAGTTGCAGAGTTGGTATTATGTATACTCTCCCTTTGGAGAGTTTGTTAGATGAATGTGGTCCACTAGAGAGGGGCATAAGTATGTCATATATACATTGTGGCGACTCTCTTTAATAATTCGAGCTAGATCCAAAGAGATCACGGGTTCAACTCTAGCGCTAAGCAAGAAACGACCATGAGCTAGCACTGAGGGGGAGTGTTAGATGCATTGTGGTCACCCCTGTTAAACCCACAGAATCATATACATCGTGCCACCTTTCCTTAACAGTTCGAGCTTTTAGAGCTCGTGGTTGTTAACAGGTATCATCCACTTTATAATGTTTAATGGAGATAAAATCCCCTCTTACTCCCAGGGTTCATCATAAGGCTAGTACTAGCCCGGGAAATTTAGCAATAGTTTACTAAATCATCAATTATACTATTCTTAATCTAAGAAAAACAAGAAGTTTCAAAGCTGATGTGCTAGTAAGTGTAGATGAAGATGAAGATGGATTGACCTTATAATAGTGTATGGTACTCCAGAATTAGCCAGATACTCTTCAGCCTTTCTCTTCCAAGCCTGTTTACATAACAAATTTAAAGGAAAAAAATAAAAAATCATTGGACAAGAAAATCTTCTAACAGTAAGGATTAAAAAAGGACTTGCTAATAACATAGTAAGATGTGTTAGTAACAAAACAAAATGAAATCTTGTTTTACAGAGCAACCCAAATTAAGAAGTAATAAATTTACCAGTATATTTCCGTTTCCAAGACTGTTCAAGGGGTGATTAGGGTCTCCAGAACCCATAGACGAAACCAAAATAATATGCTTCACTCCTGCAGCTTTAGCTGCATACATATTCACAATGATCCACCATCATCATCAGACGATCATAAAATATATATAAACCATGGAAACGATTTTGAAGAAATCCCCACTCTGTACCTGCATCAATTTGATTCTTCTGTCCGATCCAATCAACCTGTTCTGGGTATTGTCCTTCATCAAAATAGAACTCAGGCATTGGACCTTCAAATGATCCATCAATTAAATCCTCAGCCCTTCCACCACTACCTTCTGGGAATTGTCCAGGTTTCATCTTTGGGATAGCGCTGGTGAGAATGATGAGAGCATCAATTCCTTTCATGGCAGGTTCAAGGCTCTTCTGATCCATGACATCCCCAATATAAATCTCATCTCCTCCGCCAAGTTTCTTCTTACTCCCTTCGGATCTAACCAAACCCCTCACCACATATTTGTCCGATCTCTCCTTCAATTTGTTAAAAGCAAATTGACCTACAAACAATTATCATCCATTACACTAAAGCCTTAAAGGGTTTACCTAAATTAAAACGTGAAAACAGAGTTTAAATTAAGAATCATGAAGGATTGATTGATTGAAAGAGAAGTAGCATATATACCAGTTAAACCGGAAGCTCCGGTAACAAGGACTGTTTTCTTAGGACTTGAACAGGCCATTTTGCTGCAACAACTTTTGCAAGCCATTCTACTCTTATTTCTTAATGAATGGCAAAGAAGAGTGAAAGATTCCAGATTTATAGCCAGAAACTTCGTTTCTCTCTCTACTTAGATTGTGGGAGATCGATGGCTGGTTTTTGCCGATGAAGTGACAAATTTGTACGAGTACTACTTTTATAATGGAAGATGCAAGTGACGCGACCCAGGCTGGAAGGTCCTTTAATGCTATTTGAACATTGAGATTGGTCACTTGGGCCCACATGGTTAAACTTGATAAAATTTTGTGAGGTTGTTCTCTTCACTATCAAGATCATCTTAACAAAAAATTAGTCTATTCTAAAACTTCTAACCACATAAAAATTTGACTCTTTTCTTTACCGTTCACTTCTCACCGTTAATTTACAATCAATTTCCGATCAATTTTTTATTGGGTTAAAAGTTTTAGAATGGGCTAATTTTTTGTGAGGATGATCTTCATAGTGAAGAGAACCACCTCACAAAATTTCAGATTTTGAAGTTTAACCATGTGGGCCCCACTGACCAATGTTACAAGTGTAACATTTGATCTCAATGTTCAAATAGCATTGTCCTTTGATTGATACCTGATTTTTAAATTTTTAATTCGTTTCCCACTTTAAAAAAAAAATCTCCACTTCATCATTCTTATTCCTCTCTCTCTCCTGCAATTCAAAAGCAAATAATAGAAGTTTGAAGGCTAATTTCGGTAATTTAATTTTTATAAATCACCACGTTGGTCTGAATAAATAAAGTCATTGATTTGATAAAGAAATATTCTGATAAGAAAAAAGATTGGCATATTCCGAAAAATTAATATCTAAATGTTTTTCACAATATTATAAATAAAATAAAATTATTAATTGATAGCGGATACGATAAAAAAAAAAAATAAATAAAAATTTGTTGATTGTGGATTCCTAACTTTAGAAATATTTAAAAAAAAAATTGATTTACTTATTTGATTAACGGTCTGTATTTTTTACAATACAATCTTTAAAATTATTAACCAAAAATTCATTTTAACTAGGTATTGACCAATTTCATGCAAATATGTGCTAGTATAAGAGGACTAAGAGGAGCGCTCGCAAGTGTCTGCCAAAAAATCAATAATTTTGAATTCTCTAATAGTTTGTTTGGAAAATGGATTTGGAAGAGGAATTTTGTGAGTACTATAAATTTAGTGGAAAAATCATGTTATATTTTTTTTCAAAATTTCTAGTCCCTACAAAATCCCTCCTTAAAATCTCTTGTCTAAACAGACTATAACTAACTTCATCCAAATTTCATTCAGAGATATTTAGAAAACAATGATAAAATAGATATTACCATTGATTCAAATCATTTTTTTATGAAATTATGACGGAATAAAAAAATAAGGGCAAACTTTCTTTATTGGTCATCAACATAGTTAGCAGAACTTTCTTTTTCGTATTATACGAGCTGAATTAATATCCGTGGGAAACTAAAAAAGCACACCAGTGGTCATACCGGAATATTTAGACCATTGATTTCTAGAAGCTTTTTCTATTTCTTCCTTCCGGTCCGGATTCTGGAACTTCATTTCAATTATTCAATCCAAAGCAAGCACGTTTGAACTTTTTCTTGGGGTCCTCAATAAAAGAACATTTTTCCTCAGCGTATTCGTAACCGCGTTAAGTGTTCATTGGACCAAGACCAACTGGGGATGCGATTTTGTTCACCTAACCTCCGAGATGGGTGAAGCGAACACAATAATATGTGAATATTATGATTGTTTTTTTTTTTTTTTGAGGTAATATTATGATTGTAAGAAAAATGTACAACAAATGAACAACAAAAAAGAAGAAGTCCTAACATGTGCCAAGTAGCACAGTTGGTAGTATGTATTGTTGTTTTTAGTATAGACTCAAGTTTAATTTCAATTAAAATAGCACCGCACCCTAGCGTCGATCTTTCGAAATGGGATACACAGGTAGATTTAGAGTGTTTTAGATTTCCACATTTTTCACTAACTTGTACAACAAAGGAAAAAAAAAAAAACTTTAGCATGTGTCAATTAGCATAGTTGATAGTATTTATTGTTGTTTATAGTATAGACCCAAGTTAAATTCTAATTAAAATAGCAGCCTAGCGTGGATCCTCCGAAATGGGATATACAAGTAGTTCAATTCTAATTAATTTGTCTTATAATGTTTTCGAAAATTAGACGTACCCCTTTTAGTTTTATACCTAACCAATGGATCACATAGACAAGGTGATACGAGTAATAGAGACCTTATGGCAAGTTTGCTTTTCGTTTTTTCTTTTTATTATTATTTTTTTTAATATGTTTGTATACCGAAAAAGATAAGGTTTGGTTTGAAGAAGCGTGAGCTTTGGCTGGGAGGCAGATGGATAAGGATAGGGGTGTAAAAACTACCCGATGGTCCGATATTCGGCCTGTCCGGCCTGAGGCCAATTATGCCCATAGGTACTTAAAGCCCGACTCGGACTGGCCTGACCCGGCCCATTAGATTTGATGGGCGGATTCGGACTTTAATTCACTACTCGATACCTGGGCCTATAGTCCAGCCCGGCCTGGCCTGATCATCTAAACTTTAAATTTCTTTTGATTTTACATTCGTTTATTAATTAAATAGCTTATGCTTTTTAAAAAAAAAAACGTGACAGACAACACTTATTATTCTCTTCTTTTGCTTTTGCTTTTCATTAAAAAATAAAGAGTAGGGGAACCTATTCCTTTTCTCTAAAATCTTCTCTCCTAAAAATCCTTAACTCTCTCCCTCCCTAAAAATTTCTGAACTCTTTCCCCCACAATATTCTGAGCATACGTTCCATTAGACTAAACCAAGCAACCATCCTTCAACACCGCCTCACAAAACGCAACTTCTTAGTATTGTTCTATGATTTCGAGTACTCGACGAAGAATAAGATGAAGGGATGATGGGTAACACATCAGGGTAATCGACTTTCCTACACAACCCAAATCAGAGACATCAAAGAGATGCCATCACCCAAAGCATGGCTTATCTATTTTGATAGGTGATACTGATGAAACTGAAAGATCTACATCTGTTCCTGTTATTTACCTTTCGATTTTTTAATCAGGGTGTTTTTAGTCTGTCGTAACTTTTTTATTCACAGTTAAAATTGAACAAAAAATTAATTCTGGCCCGAAGCCCGACCCGACCCGAGAAAATGTCGGACTTGGGCGGGCTATGGGCCTTAAATTGTTAGGAAGAGCCCGGCTCGATAGGCTCTATTAGACATGAATTTTGTTGTCCACCCGGCCCAGCCCGGCCCAAGCTAAGCCCGTGGGCGCCTGGCCCGGCCCGATTTACACCCCAAGATAAGGAGAATGGTGCCTCTGGCTAAAAAGGGCGAACATAGAGTTGGTCTAAGATGTCTTTGTAGCCTCCTCTCTTCTATATTTATAGCCAGCTAGGATGTCCCTTCTCTCTCCGCAGGTGTCTCTGGAAGCTTTTCACGCATGGCGAATCAGCACACCCCTCTAAGAACTCTAATGGTATGGACACGTGGTGTCCTTAGAGTGGCATATTGTATGTGGTAGCTCGGGGTCCATCACGCGTGGAGCTCGCCTCTATAGTGGGTGATCATGTCAGAAGATCTCTGACATGTCTTTGGGTACCTTCTGTACCCATGATGGCCTCTCATCGTGCCCCTGCACCAGCCGTACGAGGGGAGTGAAGGCGGTGTCTCACGAGAAGAACATAATACTAGCCTCCGTCTACTGCGCCCTCCAACCCACAAACCTTTTCTCTTCCCCACGTTCAAGATATGGTTGAGGCGTTTAACCAGAGTTTTGGACAGCAAAACAGTGAGACACCTCCGGCCATTGCAATGTCACGGGTGGGACGCCCTGGCTAGGTGATTTCTTTCTTATGGATGCCACGTAGGCAGTTGAAGGAGAAACAAATGGTGTCCACAAATGCTGGTCAAACTTTATACAGATACAATATTTAATAATAAGTGTGGGAGAAGCATAAAAAAAAACTATCTCCGTTTTAAAGAAAAATAAATAAAAGAAAAAACGCTAGGCACCAAACAAATTGATTAGTTAGGTTGTGTACTTTTTTGAGGAGGAAAGGTTAAAATCTCATTGATAGAAAAAGGAGAAGAAATAACAGAAATTTTACAAAGGAGGACTTATACACACATTAAAGCCTCCCACCTAAGGATAAGGTTTTTTGAAACAATATCCTTGGAAAATAGCCCCCTCAAACCCCAAAGAAATAACAGCGCTGCAGTGTGGCCCGGCCATATTACAAAATAAATGTCAGATGCTTATGTGGCCATAGTAGATCCCACTGCCACATAAGTTGAAAACTCCCTCAAAACACTCTTGGAAGAGGAAATCTAACCCCGCCAGATAAGCATTTTGTTTTGTAAAATAGGTGGGCTAAAAAGCTTTATTGAAGAAATAAACAAGACATATACTTCGTTTGTCGTTAAAGTTGTATTCGTTTGTCGTTTAATTTGCCAGAAATATGTCATCTCGTACACATGCCCATCCACTTATGAAAATTCTGTAGCTTCATCGTTGGGTTGGTCCATTATACTTTATTGGATTCCTTTCAACATTGATTGCCGTCCATTTGTCCCATTCCGCCAAGCCGCCCTAGCTAACTTATTTTCATACAAAAACAGTGAAAATGACTTGAACATTATTTTCATTCAAAACAGTGAAAATGACTTTTCTCTTCTGATAAGATTTCATAGACTCGGATTTTGCTACTGCAAAATTTGGTGCAGTAATTTAAATCCCAACCACACACCATGAATTTAATACATGTACTTCCAAAATGGTTGCTTATTTTCAAAAGTACCGTAGAAAGGTGCCACAATGTATATGACTTAAAAGGCCCCAAGTAATTAGAGCATGGAGCAGGTGTAGGAGCGGGTATTAAAAATCCTAACGGCCCATTTAGTTCGCTATTGGAAAACTTATTTTCAAAAATTAATTTACACCTAAACTAATATGCATTTTGTACTACATTCAAAACTGTTATAAGATTTCCAATAAAATCATGTATGATTTTACAAAACAAAAAAATGTTGTTTTCTTTATTTTCAATGAAATCATTTAGAATATTATAGTAAAGTCAAAAGAATAATTTTAGATTTGATACAAGATATAGTTAATTTAGGTGTAAATTAGTTTTTAGAAACAAGTTTTCCAATTGCGATCTAAACGGGCCCTAAATTTTGCGTGATTTTGCAATTTCAAGAGCAGGAGCAAAGTGCTGGAGCAGAGCTTCACCTCATTACTACATTTCTGGTTACTAAGGTGGCGTTTGTTTTTTTTTTTTCTGAAATCTGAATCTGAAATCTGAACCTGAGACTACCTGAGTCATCTGGATCTGAGATCATCTAGATCTGACTTGTTTGAATTTAAGTGTGTTTGTTTTTTCATCTGAATTCTTTTAATAAATTATGTCTGACTAAGTTTTTGACACTTTTACCCTTGTTTAATTAAAATATGTCCCTATTAGTTTTCAAGTAAGTGATATTAACAAGTGCCAATCCGTCATAAGTTCCATCATCATTCATCATGTAATGTTAACCGGTAAATAAAAAAA
>MVGT01000437.1:1530190-1549956 GCA_002174775.1 Macleaya cordata | reverse complement strand
TTTTTTTTTGAGATCTAGGGTATCCGGGTCTCTTAGAGCACCCGACTAATCCTTAGGGTGTGAGCAGACCTCCCTATCCACACACAATCGGTTAAAATCTTATTGTGGGAGTGACCATCAGGAGGATCGATCACTCGATCTTCATTTTATGAGGTGAGCGTCTTGACCACTTAGCCTTCCTCCTGATGGTTGCTCAAAAAGAAAAAAAGATGTAGTTAGGAGGCAAATGAAAAAATGAATTCCAATCACTTTTTACTGCCAAAGTTAACTTCCAGTCTTGATCTTTTAATTTCTGCTCTTTTGCTTCCTAGATTGATGGTATGCATGGAGGTGCATCTCAGCTTCCAAGCTTTTACTTTAGACATGCTTTATTGCTTTTGATTTGATATGACGAGTACTGTTGAGTGTTGTTTGGCCAGATCACATTTCACTCTTCTTCTTTTTTTTTTCTTGTTTTTTTATTTGAACATTTTTTTTTCTAAATGTTGCACATGTTTGGTATTGTCTCCAATTTAACTATTGGTTTATTTGGAAGGGAGATTCCAAGGTAGGGATTTAGTGGAAACCAAGGATTCATGTTTTCCTAGTCTGTTTGGCTGCAAAGAATCCCTAGAAAATCCCTGAAAATTTGTTTCCCAAGGAAACATGTTTTCCTGCAAATCCCTGTTTTGGAGTCCCCTTTACAATTTGTTGGAATTCTAAACTAAGGATTCACTATGTATTCACCCAACTCAATGCAGATTACACCCCACAAAATAAAAACAACAAAATAGAGATTTTCTTTGAATTTTAAATAGCAGCCAAAAAAAAGCAAAGGATTCAAGGTTCCAAAGATTCATGAATTAATGGATTCTTTTATGGTTGCCAAAAAAAACCAAAAGATTCATGTTTTTAAGGATTCATGTTTGGGAAACATGAATTCTACATCAAAACACACTACATATGTATAGTAAATTTGGAGTTGAGAGAACTTTTTATTTGACGTGGGATAATTGTCCGACATCATAGTAACTGTAATTTTGAGTTCTCCGTTATCTTTCCAGTTCTCCTCTTTTGTTACACTTTTCGGGATCTTACAACCATGGTGAGAGTCGTGAGACGTTGTAGACCTTACTTTAGACGTCTTTGCGACCTGATGATGGTGCAGTGCCGCGCCTGATCTGTGAGCTTTTGATCTTCCATGATACATGGAATTATAGAAGAAGTCTTACCAGTAAAATATTATATGGAAAATGCTACTCACGGTCAAAAATAAGTACCAAAATTCTGTAATCCCTGATGTGGCGCCCTCTTGGATTGGGACGTTTTGTACTTTGAGGGTTGTGTGATCGTTGTACTTACAGAGCTCCAGTTTTGAATTTAAATCCGGATTTAACAAAAGGTCCCTAGCTCTTGTAATGTAGGGAAGCAGGCAGGGAAAAGTTACCAAAACAAAGGGTTCTATCAATTAGTTGGTTCTAGTCTTTTAGATCCTATTCGTTCAGTTTCAGTTTCAGTTCAATTCTGGGATTGGTTCAGGTCCCAATTCGTTGCTGTTCTACTTTCGTCAAACTCCATAATCAAGATAATTGGTCCTAGTTTTAAGTGGTGGTCTCTCTCTCTTGCTTATATTTTTCTTTAAAAAGCGATCAATAACACGTTAAATTTATTTCGTACTTTGGATATTAAAATAACCTGCATTTTCATTGAAATAGCTAGGTAAGAGAGCTACAAGAACGAACCATTTAATCCCCAGAGAGATGTGGTATCAAATTAAGACTAATACAAAAGCCGATTCAAACAACGGTTAAGTAGTACATTCTTTGTGTAATTTTTTGTATACTAATTCATCCAAATTATTACAAACGAGAAGTAGACACCAAAGCAGAAAACTGATAACCATAATAAGCTCTTGGATTTCAGAAACGAGTAGTGACTGAGGCGAAAAGAGGCTTGAAATCCTTGGTGGGTTCACCAACTCCCTCTGGCTTTGACCCCAAATCCAATGCTTTGAATTTGGACTCCTCAATCAACAGAGCCTGCCCGAATGCAAAGATCACAGCAGATTGATTATTTAGAATTGGGTCGATTTGATATGGTGAAAATGTAGGATTTCATGGATATGTATGTATATACATAAATATGCCGGCTTTGATAAATGAAAGGAACTACAATCCAAATGGAAAAACTCAAGAGTTTTCATGCAAAAGGCCATATAAATAAATTGATATATATACCTGAATGCAAGCTTCAGCGACATCTGCCCTAGCAATGTATCCATCTTCAGTAGGGAGAAGCTCATCATCCTTTCCAACCAACAACTCCCTACCCCCTTCTTTGTTATCTAAGCCACCAGCCCTGTTTAATCCATCCAATACATTTGGTTAGTACATTTCAAATTTTCAACTGGTATTGAATTACAACTCCAAAAGTCCCTTACTTAAAAATCCATATAATAAATTTCAGCCATTAAAAGGTCCGTTTTCTCATTCTTCCTAATATTGTTAATAGTCTCCCACTCAACTCATTCAAACAGAGAGAAATTTAATGAATGTTAAGCTATAGGACACCAACCAAAGTTTTAAGGCAAAATGGTAACTCTAAAAGCTATTGTTCTTGTAGTACTTAAGGAACACTAACCCAAGTGAATTTACCTTGGAAAAAATTATCAAATAAGGATTTGCATAAATTTTTAGCCATTAACAATTGCTTTCTCATTCTTCCTCATACTACTAAATTGTTAATATTCCCTAAATTTATCATCATTAAAGAAGAGCAATACAGATTTAAGCCATAAAACACCGACATTAGTCTACAATTGAAATTGATCGTTGTTGAATAGGAACTAAGAAAAACAAAACGGTGTTTCAGAGCAAGGTGAGCCTAGAAGTTATTCGTTGCTACAATTTCTAACCATCTTAGTAATTAGTCTCAAACTATATATAATGCACCCTAAACATGCCAAGAAGTAAAGCGACAACAGATCCATTGGAAGATGCTCAACTGAAGGTTATCATGGAAAGGATATGACCTTCTAACTCCAGACAATGGACAACATAGCCCTAGTGTGACGGAGGTAAAATCCCCACTTACTCCTAGGGTTTACCATTAGGCTGGCAGGAACCCAGCATTACTTTAGCACCAGTCTTGCAAAAATATTTTTTTTTATCGGCAAAACACAGTTGCTAAATTATCAAGTATATACTGTTCTTAATCCAATAAAAGCAAGAAGTTTCAAAGCTCATGTAATAATTGATATAGATGAAGATGTATATACCTTATAATTGTGTATGGGATTCCAGAGTCAGCCAGATACTGCTCAGCCTTTCTCTTCCAAATCAAAATGTTCCCGTTTCCCATGTAGTTCAAGAAGTGATTAGGGTCTGTTCCACCCATTGATCCAACCAATACAATATGCTTCACTCCCAAAGCTTTAGCTGTATCAATTTGATTCTTCTGCCCGATCCAATCAACCTGTTCTGGGTATTGTCCTTCTTCGTAATAGAACTCAGGCATCGGACCTGAGAATGAACTGTCGACTACATCTTCAGCCCTTTTACCTTCAGCATCAGGAATGGATCCGGGTTTAATTCTTGGGATAGCAGAGGTGAGAATGATGAGAGCATCAATTCCTGTCATGGCGGGAACAAGGCTCTCGGCATCCAATATATCCCCAATGTAAATCTCATCTCCTCCTCCAAGTTTATGCTTACTTGCTTCCGATCTTACCAAACCCCTCACCACAAACTTGTCTGATCTCTCCTTCAATTTCTTGAATGCAAGTTGACCTACAAAAATCAATTCATTAAAATTTAGCACCTAATTGCCTTACTAATAATTTCAACCCAGACAAATTAAATGCCCAAAACCTACAAATACAGAGTGAAAATCATCAAAGTAAAAAAAAAAAAAGATTGAAAATAGTACCGGTTAATCCGGAAGCTCCGGTAACAAGGACGGTGAGCTTTTCACACGATTCTGCCATTTTTTAAACTGCAACAAACACAATTTCAATTCAAGGAAAAGCTTTTTCTAAACTGAAAACACAAAAACTCTTCTTCTTCTTCTTCTTCTTCTTTTTCTCTACTTTGCTGAATGAATTGCTGAAGAAGTGGAAACCCACACACACATTTATAGCCAAAAATCGATTGGATGTTCTTCATTAATTGGACTAAAAAAATTAATATTCTTCTAGAAGACTAATATTTTAAGAGGTAGGAAGGCGGACTGGAAGCTGGTTTTTATTGACCTATGACTTTGGATTTGTCCTTTAACAATAAAAATTTCCAATTAATCATGAGAGAGGTTATTGCACCCCTCTTAGAACGCCCCCTCCTGTGAGGCCTACATACGATGCATCTAAGGGCTGATTTTTTTATCGGATGTTCTTCTCAATATGTATATCATTATATTAAAAAATCAGTTCGTTTTAAAACTTCTAACCCCTTCAAATTAACCTTTGAAAATTAGTAACTATTTAGTAACTATTTGAGGGGTCAAATAGTTATCAAATAGTTATCAATTTTTGATAAGTAATTTGAGGGGGTTAAAAGTTTTAGAACAAACTGATTTTTTAATATGATGATATACATATTGAGAAGAACATTCCATAAAAAAATCAGCTCTTGGATGCATCGTATGTGGACCCCACAGGAGGGGGCGTTATAAGGGGGCATTATAAGAGGGGGTGCAATAACCTCCCTCATTAATCATTCATTCTGTTTTTTACTTTCATATATGGTTGTTTTTTTAATCTATTTTAGTACCCGAGTCATGTTTTTAGGTTAGGTGTACATTGAAATTAGATGATTAGACGGAGAGAAGGGAAAAAAAAAATATAATGAAAGTCGTGGGAGTGGATAATTACAATTAATGCACTTGGACATTTTTAAAAGAATTAGTGCCATTTTTATTTATTTTTAATAATTATACCATTTTATAAGGGTATATACTCTTGAGTAATCTCAATAAAATAATAGAAATAAACAATCTTTATGATATGATATTTTTAATATATGTTAAATTACGTCATTTTTAATTATTTTCACCTCATTTTTTTTCTTGGATAAGATATTTAAGTTTCTCTCAAATTATTTAAGAGGGAGGTTATTGCACCCCTCTTAAAACACCCCTTTATAACGCCCCTCATGTGGGGCCCACATGCGATGCATCCAGGATTAATTTTTTTAGAGGATGTTCTTCTTATTATGTATATCATCATATTAAAAATTACTTTGTTCTAAAACTTCTAACCCTTTCAAATTAACCTTTAAAAATTATGAACTATTTAGTAACTATTTGAGAGGTGAAATAGTTACCAATTTTTAAGAAATAATTTGAGGGGGTTAAAAGTTTTAGAACAAGCTGGTTTTTTAATATGATGATATATATAGTGAAGAGAACATCTTCTAAAGAAATTAGCCTCTACATACATCACATGTAGGTCCCATGGGAGGGGGCGTTATAAAGGAGCGTTCTAAGAGGGGGTGAAATAACCTCCCTCATTATTTAAACATCTTTGTTTTATATAAAACACTACTTACAATCAATATTTACAACAGTAGAGGTCGTTACCGTTATAACAGTTTTGGAGTTCAAAATTCGAATTTGTATTAAATTGAAAAAAAAATGTTTATAACAATTGTTATAATAAAAATTTACAGAAGTTATAACAAAAAATAACAGTGTTTAAACTTTAAAAAAAAAAATCAAATCGGTTTTTACATTATTTTTTGTTTTTTAACAAAATAACATCTTCTGGTTATATCCGCTTACTAATGTCCAAAAATTATTGGAGCCGTATTTTAATGTAAAAACTTAAAAGGCGAAGTCATATATATATATATGTTTTGTCCATATATACTGGAGGAGGGAGGTTATTGCACCCCTCTTAGAACGCCCCATTATAACGCCCCCTCCTATGGGCCCGACATACGATGCATCCAAGGGCTGATTTTTTTATGGGATGTTCTTCTCAATATGTATATCATCATATTAAAAAATTAGTCTATTCTAAAACTTTTAACCCCCTCAAATTACTTATCAAAAATTGATAACTATTTGATCCCTCAAATATTTACTAAATAGTTACTAATTTTCAAAGGTTAATTTGAAGGGGTTAAAAGTTTTAGAATGAAATAATTTTTTAATATGATGATATACATATTGAGAAGAACATCCCATAAAAAAATCAACCATTGGATGCATCGTATGTAAGCCCCACAAGAAGAGGCGTTATAAGGGATGTTAGAAGAGGGGTGCAATAACCTCCCTCATATTAGAGATAGTTTGTCAAAGTCAATAGTTCAACAAAGCAATTGCAAATAAAAAAAATTAAAGAGGAAGAAGAAGAAAAAGAAAGGCTCCAAAGTAGAAAAAGTAAACAGAAGAGTGATGTGATGTGAGAAAGAAGAAAATTATATTGAGAAAAAAAAAATGTAAGAAAGATGAAAGAAGGAGCGAAGCAGTTTCTGTTAGGATATTTTGGAAAAATTAAATCGTCCACCTACATCTCGTTAGTGAAAGTAAATTTGTAACTGTCTCCATTTTATTGGACATATCTTATCTAGAAGCTAGCTAGGTTGGTTAGGTGGGCATTATAATAATAATAATAATAATATAAGATAAAATATCATACCCATTATGGCATTATCAATCAAGATGCCTGTACGGTACTGCGAATCTATCCCCCTTCCGTAATGCTTGAGCTACAGAATTTGCTACCACTCAAGCATCCAACGGTCAAAGTGATTTGCATCTCCTCGTATTTCGCATCCCATCCTAAAGTGTTATGAATCTCACCGTGAAATATGCCTGCTGTAGCAAATTTGGTAGGGATTTCGGTAGCCCTAGCACTACCGATCCACCTTAGTCCCCGGGGTAGTGTGTCCCCCTCTCACACTATCGGGTAAGGAATAAATTTTTGGGGGTGGCCACCAAGAGGTATAGAAACCTCAACCTCACAAGTTGTGGGGTGGGTGTTAACCATTAGGCTAACCTCTTGATGGTTTGGTAAAGTCTGTTAGATAATTGATAAGTGTCAATACTTTGGACTGAGAAATAATGCCGCCATGCCGTTACAGTTTATTTTTTGGCGTTGGCCTCATAGAGTTGGTGTCTATCAGTAGAGATCGTAAAATTGTTCAAAATTTAACATCTAATAATTAACCGCTAATCCATAGTTAAGGAGATTAAAAGCGCTTCCACTCGACTCTATTTTCATCCGAATTAAATCCTAATTTTCCTTGGCCAGCCACGACAACTACCTTCTCTACCAAGATGATACCCTTGCCAGCCATGACTAGAACGGGCGCCACCTATATGGTTGAGCCAACGGCCTGAGCTAAAGTGTTCAATGTGGTTGAGATTCTTGTATATAAAATAACCAATTGTGCTGATTTTTATGTTGAGCCAACGACTAATGGTTTTTAATGTAGCTTCCAATAAAATGTGTTGTATTTCTGTTTTCTTTTGCAGTGGAAGGGGGCATGTAATGTATCCCCATTCGTGGCAGTTCGGAAAGGAGTATATTATACTTGTCAGCTTATCTTTTGGCCCTTCCTCATGACCTGCCTATACATTAGTGATTTCTGACCATTCTATTAAATTGAAGCATTCATTTCGGATGGTTATGGTTTGTTGGACAAGAAGAGAGATTAATAAGGTAGCCTCAGACTCTCAATAGAGTAAATTTACTACGTGAACAAGATTTCTGTGGCAAATCTGGTAACAGTTTTTTTGATAGACAAGTAAGAAACTTTCTCACACATACACACAAGGAACCAAAATCAGATTTCAGGAAACTAATATATCAAATACAATTCAAGATTATACATAACCATAACTATGAACAGTTGAGTAAACGAGAGTCCGAACGGGTAAATTAAAGAAGTCTTTTAGATTTCAGAAGCGATCAGTGACTTGGGAAAAGAGAGCCTTGAAATCCTTGGTGGGTGTACCTTTCCCCTCCGGCTTTGAGCCCAGATCAAATGCCTTGAATTTGGTCTCATCAAAATGCAATGCCTGTTTCAGACATCAGTGATAAACAAACCACGAATTAACCATGAGTTTTTAGTCGAAAATCAGCCTTCATACATTCATGATATATTTTCAAAAAGAAAAAAAAAAGCGCACAAACTTGCATAGATGCCAATAAATATATATACAGTACCTGAACGCAGACTTCTGCAACGTCTGCTCTAGGGACGTATCCATTTTCAGTCGGAAGAAACTCATCATTCTTCCCAACAAGTAGTTCTCGCATACCTCCTGGATTGTCAATTAGGCCTCCAGCTCTGTTTCACACATTATGGTTCATTTCAAGTGGTAAGGAATCCCAACACCAAAAACAATAGTCTTTACTTTAAGTTTTTTAATTGCATTTTCCCATGCTTCAATAATATGGCTTATTACCAAGAGAATTTGTCTATACACATATCAGATGTTTCAACCTCAAGTGTAATCAAATTTGTGAACATAGGAAAATGCAACTTTAAATTCAGTTTTTTTTTCTGTATTGATACATATATCATTCAATTGGATTGATCATAGTGTCAACGGCTACTTTCTAAAACTACAAATCTACCGTATAATGTCCACACCAAAGTGGTATTTTCCTCTCTAGGTAATATGGATTAAGGATCTCCAACTTGTCAACATCATACAAGGAAACAAACTATAATGAAATTAATGTGTGCAAAACCGAACTCAAACTGATCAAACCATAAGTAAGAATTAAGGATCCAAGGAAAGTAAAATGGTTCTCAAGGGAGATGAAACAGATTAGTCTCACTCAAACAGGGCGGGCATAAACACATAATGCTCCTAATGGAGGACCTTCAATGCATTGAATGCTCCATCCACAGTCCATACCCTGAAAACTATTGAAGCTTTTAAATGAAACACACCAGCTATCTAGATACTATTCTACTCCTGTGTTGAATCCAGAAAAGAGAAGCCATAATGCTTATACCACAAATAAGTGTAGATCATAATGGATATACCTTATTATAGTGTATGGTACTCCAGAATCAACCAGATACTGCTCTGCCTTTCTCTTCCAAACCTGTAACATCATTAATACTTTGATATAAGATACTATTTCATTATCTTGTAGAACACATTTTCCGCGAGAAAAAAGAATTACACAACTAGTGAACTACCCATCTACCAAATATAATGCATTTAACGGAACAGGAAATTCATTGAACAAATTGTGTAAGACCTCACCTTTTTTTATCTTTAAACCCATCTAAAATTGTTCATTTTGTTCAAAACAAGAATGAGATACAGGCTTATTAAGCTATCTTTCTTTTTATTTTTCAATCTGTCAGTTTTATCTTGCATAAATAGGAAGTAACACTGAAATCACATTTAGCTTATCTTCAACTAAGAATAATCTCCACAGTATCATAGTGCCAATACTTAATATGCTACAATTCCAGGACCTAGGCCAACACTCAAAACACATATTCAGGAGACATGGACAGGAAAGGAAGAAAAAATGGTCCAATTATAAAAGAGCGAAAATGCTACCAAGTAAATGAAATAAATTGTTTATAACTCTGCAACACCAATGAAGAACCCACCAGTATATTTCCATTCCCTAAGCTGTTCAAGGGATGATTGGGGTCCGACCCACCCGCAGATCCAACCAAAACAATATGCTTCACTCCAGCAGCTCTAGCTGCATAAATGGTGACACGATAAAACAGCGCAACAGCATTCTCAAAATAAAAGAAAAAAATTTGAAAAAATGGAACGAAAAAAGAAGAAGTAAAGAACACAGAAAGAGACCCTTACCTGCATCTATTTGATTTTTCTGTCCTATCCAGTCAACCTAACAGTCCAAAGATTTGAACAATTAATATAAGAAAAGTATGAAACAACAGCAGACTATGAAATAGAGAAACCAAATAGTACTACAATGAAAATCACCTGTTCTGGGTATTGCCCTTCTTCGAAATAGAACTCAGGCATTGATTCAAATGATCCATCGATATACTTCTCAGCCTTCTCACCTTGGTCAGGAACAAGCCCAGGTTTTATTTTTGGGATAGCACTTGTGAGAATTATGAGAGCATCAATTCCTTGGATTGCAGGAACAATGCTCTCTGCATCCTGTATGTCTCCTATAAAAACACCATCACCACCTCCGATTTTCTTCTTACTGTGTTCAGACCTAACAAAACCCCTTGCAACGAACTGATCAGGCCTCTCCTTCAGTTTGTTATAAGCAAGTTGGCCTACAAAATCAATCATTAACAAAACCACGATCAAGAAGACAAATTTATGTTGTTTAGTCCGATAATTAATCCTCAATTTAAAACCCATATTATCAATGCTTAATTCGAAAGTGGGTTTTAGGTTTTGCCCTAAAAACAAAGACATTTCTAATTTTATCCCAAAAGTTACAGAAGAAGAAAAAGAAAACAGAAAGAAATGTTACCAGTTGCACCGGAAGCCCCAGTGACAAGGACAGTTTTTCGACGGGAATCATCCATGGATGCAACTGTTACAAGTCTTCTACTGAAAATCTTCTGCTTAGAAAGGAATGCGAAAGAAAGAGAACGAGAAATCGAATTCATGGCAGTCAAATTCATCTGTGTGGTTCTAATATAATAATCTTAATAATGATGGAGGATCGAGAGGAGGGTTCTAACACTGTAAATTATTTCTGCGTTTGAGCTGTGGCTATAACGACTTATAATAAGCGTCACTAGACCCTTAATTAACTTCCTGTCAAATAATTAGGATTTTGGAAGAGATTTAATTTAATTTAAAAACGTTAGAAGTTAATAGAACCCCCTAATTCTCAAAACAAATACAATTTAAGCCAGAGACTACAAATCAAACATTCACACTTATGAAGATGGTTGCTCCGCCAACGCTAGAGAGAGAGCGGCTGGATGGGTAGTTTGGGTATTTTCTCATTCATACTGAAAGTCAAGTTGTTTGGTCGTCGTTTTCTTTTCTAGATGCTATGTCCTGCTGTCAAATTCTAGAAGCTTTTCTTTCCCAATGTGTTGAACCATTAGAACTTTAGAAGTCGTTCCCTTTGATTTTTCACAATAATCTACCATTTAAGACATTCTTTTATTCAACTATGGTGTTCAATTTGACTATCTTCCTTAAAATTTTCAAACATTAGTTCTACTGTTTTTTTTGTTTTTGTTTTTTTTTCTTTTCTAATTGGAGTATCGGTCGGGCCTTCTTAAAATAAACTCTTAGAAATTTTATGTCAATGCTTTAGCTCTAAAGAAAGTTAGAATACTCAACCTTCAACTTGAGTACTTGTTTGTTATTAGTTCTATTCTATTCCCATTGGGATAATGCTATTAGGACTACACCAATTGGAACGGGGAGCTACAATTGGGATTTGAGACTGAATTCTAAATCATTTCAATTCTTGGACCTCGACAGACAGATAGAAGCCTCTTATTAAAAATTAAAAATAGAGTACCCATTAAACTATGATTTTCTAACGGTTTAATTTATGGGCACTGAGCTTCCTTTGAGTAATTAATTAATTTTTTTTTTTTTTGCTGACCTAAGTATCAAGTCCTCTTCGAGTACCCCTAATCCCCGGGGTAAGTGTGCCCCCTCTCATACTACTGGGTAAACTACCAGGTAAGTGAGGAATAAATTCCTTGAGTTGACCACCAAGAGGTCTCGAAACCTCAACCTCACAAGTTGTGGGGTGGGTGTTAGCTAACCCCTGATGGTTTCCTTTGAGTAATTAAAGTACCACGTGTTTCACGTGAACCCCACTCCCACTCGTGATCATCTTTAATTAAGTACGAAGATAAAACTAAAGACAATATAATATAGAACGAGCAGTGTGCCTGTATGTGGGGAATGATTTTTGCAACTCATGATCTATGAGGCCGTATAACCTGTCGGTGGCTCCGCCATTGGGGATGATGATGATGATGATGTGAATATGGAAAAGTCTTTTCCCTCTATGATCTTAACCCTACCCCAGCTTGTTTGAGATGCTTGTTATGCGGCTTATTCCCCTCGCCGTGTCTCTCTCTATGTTGCCTTTATGTTACCAACACTTATTTATTTATTTTGCAGTGCCTTTTTTACTTCTTTTGACCAATTTAATGCCTTCTTTACTGATCAGCATCTGCTTTGACATCACGTAGTTTATAACTTTGATAATTTTATATCCATTGTTTGTGGTTGCTTTGTTCTCTTTTCTTAATTAATAATAATCTCTTACGACACTCTTTGATAGCGAGGAACATACAGTACATATATACTTCAGTTTAGTGTGACAGATGCTAAAATTTTTGGGACGTTTTTAAATACCAAATGTACAATTAATAGAAAATCAATTCTACAAATCTTTATTATACTTTGTTGGTGGAAAATCTCGCAGAACAGCTAATTTTGAAAAGATTTTTACAATAATAATCATACCTATCACATGTAATTAAGCTTTTAGCGATATGATAGTATAAAATTTATAATGAATCACATATTGTACTATTTGATAATTAAGCAGCAGATATTTCTGTCCACCAACCAGCCGATTCCTTAGACCACGTAATAGTTTTAATATTGTCGGGTCGACCCGAAACCAGCTGCTTAGGTGTGCATTCCATAAATTCCCTATAGAATAGTGAGACAAGTATTACCATGATTAGGATCGAATTTTTAGTTCAACAAGCTCTTTACACGTGCCTAGCATGTGTTCTTAATCACAATAGTAATTGATCGCTTTTACAAGCTGAAATGCGACAGTAATTAAAAACTACCTTCAAATCCAAATCTAGATCACCGAAACTCTGGTTTGGCATGTGCTTCGTAACCAGTAGTACAAACAAGGGGTAGAAACCAGTGTTCCAAACCAATAGCCAGTGCCTTTCAATCTCAGAAACGAGCAGTGACTTGGGAAAAAAGGGCCTTGAAATCATTTGTCGGTGTACCAGTTCCCTCAGGCTTTGATCCCAAATCAAATGCCTTGAATCTGGCCTCCTCAAATTGCAGTGCCTGTTTGTTCCAAACAGGTAATAAACATATCATGACTTGAGCCATGGTGCGCCGATAATGGACGAACATATATAAAATGCATTTGGGAATTCTAAATATACATGGAGATGGAGGAATACATCCCCCCTTCATCATGCACAAGCCCACATAGTTTAGACATACCTGAATGCAGACTTCAGCAACATCGGCCCTGGTGACGCCTGCTAATTCTGGCTGTTGAAGCAGCTCATCATCCTTACCCACGAGCAACTCCCGCAGACCCCCAGGTTTATCTTCTAAACCTCCAGCCCTGTTTAAGCCAGTTTACTGCATTTTCAACTGGTACTGGAATTAAACACTGAAAGACGTACTCACCGTTTCTACACAAAATAATATTGAGCCAATACATACTGAAAAAAGCTACATGATTGATCATTTAAGTGATTACACCTTCTTTTCAGAAGATGAGCAGGATTAAGTATACCTGAACCAAAAATTACATGGATTACACCCCAGGGCACGACTGTGATGGGGTTTGAACCCAATATCTACCCATAAGGGGAGGGATACACAAACGACTGCACTAGGCAGTCAAATGTATTTAAGTGCTTGCACTTGTTTCATCGTGAACTCTGTTTCCTCATTCATCTTATTATTATTAGAACCTCAGCGTAGTTCTTGAAACTTGAACTTGCTAATCTTTGACACAAATATTGCAAGATGTTGTGTCAGAAACTGAGAAGTGCAAGTCACAATTGAAGAATATTGAGTCAAAGAGAACATATCCGCGGGAAAACATTTAGTAGTAGTATTTTGATAAACTAAAATTGCTAACTAAACAGCGTAGTATTTTTATAGTCAAGCAAAATTTCTTGTTATGTGCCTTTGCATGTGACTGATGGCTTTTCAGATTGCATCCTTCTACTGTGGGTGGATAACCATATTGAGGTAGAACATGGCTGTCTTCTTCAAAACTTGATTCAGCCTGACCCTCCATGTCAATTTTGAGGGGGAGTGTGAGGAGAATCAGATTTGAGTTGATATTGTGTTTTGAATTTATAGGCAATACTGGTTGAAGCAACCAAGGTGTGTCCCAAGACAGAAATCAACGTAACATGGCATGCACAAAATAGTATGGTCTAAAAACGCAAGACCGAGGGCACCGACAATATATCCTACCATGGAGACCGTCCGTACAGGATAGAAAGGAAATGATATTCTCACTCCAAAATAAATGTAGATTAAGATGGATACCTGATTATTGTGTATGGTACTCCAGAGTCAGCAAGATACTGCTCAGCTTTTCTCTTCCAAACCTGTAACATAATGAATTCCATGAAATACCACTTATTTAATTTGTTTTGTAAGTAGTTTCAAGAAATATTTCACACGAATTGAAAAAGTGAAATATTAATTTCAAATTTCAAACATTTTACACTATAACTGAAAAAGAAATTTAAACATTTCAATAAGCATCATATTTCAGCTCAATCAAGAATAAGAATAGTTTGTTATGAGTCTCTTGGTGTCAAACAGTAGCAAAATGCATCATTAGCTTTTGAGTTTTGATTATTTTCTTCTTTTACTTGTTCCAGTTGTTTGGGAGTAATAAACACTGGATGGAAAAGATAAAACCCTCAAACTGCAAAATTCAAGTATAATTATTGCAGGTGTTGATACCATATTCGAATCATTGGCAAATCTATGAAGAAAAATGATGGAAATTTACTTTTCCAAGACCCAAATGAATTACGCACCAGTATATTCCCGTTTCCTAGGCTGTTCAAAGGGTGGTTAGGGATTGTTCCACACATGGATCCAACCAAAACAATCTGCTTCACTCCAGCTGCTTTAGCTGCACAAAATGATCAGATAATTAAACCAAACCACCCCAGAAAAAAACCTACATAAACGTAAGAATTGGGTCGGTGTGGCAGAAACATTTACCTGCATCTATTTGATTCTTCTGTCCTATCCAGTCAACCTAAGATGCCAAAAAGAAGTTTCAACAATTTTAATGTTAAGATTAGAAATCATAGAACAATAAAATTAATTATGTGGTGAACCAGAGTTCTAGAAAGTAATATTGGTGTCAAATCACCTGTTCAGGGTAACAACCGTTTTCAAAGTAGGTTTCAGGCATTTCATCAAATGATCCATCTTCTCCAATGTAGTTTTCAACCCTTTCACCTTTGGTGGGTATGAATCCGTGTTTGATCTTTGGGACAGCACTTGTGAGAATTATTAGGGCATCAATTCCTTGGATAGCAGGAATGATGGTCTTGGCATCTGTTATATCCCCAATGAAAACATCATCTGATCCTCCTATCTTCTTCTTACGTTCTTCGGATCTTACCAAACCCCTTGGGATATACCGCATGGCTCTTTCCCTCAATTTCTTATAAACAATTTGACCTACAAAAAAAAAAAAAGAAGAAGAAACCCATGCATCGGACAACTACATCAAATCTAGTCACCTACCCTAAATTGTGTGCAGTTTCAGTTTTTAGCCTTATTGAAAATTTATCCAATTCAGATTCAGAATCTCAAAACATACAAAACCCAGGCTACTAAAACACAAAAGAAAAGTAAAATTAAAGGGTGGGAAATTATGATACCTGTTAAACCGGCAGTGCCAGTAACAAGAACTGTTTGTCGAAGTAAGCTTGCCATGGGATGGACTGCCTGCAATTACATGAGTCTTACTATTCTACCACTGAAACTCTTCTTTCTCTGAGAATGGAAATCTATAAATAAAAGAAAAAGGGAGAGAGTGAAGAAAGGGAGTAATAATGGTGGTCGGATTGAGACAATAACATGCCAAATTTTATTTACACTTCGTCCGTGGGATTTGAGACCCATGAAAAGAAAGCAACGTAAAATCCAGGAATCTAATTTTTCAAGAGATTTGTAAATTCTCAAAACACGGATAGGATTTTGTAACCAGTTCTGCACTTATTTGTTGGAAATATTCATCACATTTTAGTGTTTGAAGAGTGCTTTTAGATCATAAGATTTAAGACTATTAATTTGGCAGTATTAATTTGGCGCGTGTGAGTTTGTTGTCGTGTGGATTTGATGTCCAAACGCGCTAAGCGAGTTTCCCCATGTGACAAACTCATTTTGCCCCCACACACGCAATACGCGCATGTAAGTTGCCAAATGCGATTCCTTTAACAGTGTAAACCAAGTGTAAATAAATAAATTGGGTTAGAACCTTAGAGGATATAACTAGTATTTTAGAAAAGGTTTAAAAAATTTGAAAAAAAAATAAAGACCAACGGTGTGATAGCTCGGAGCTGTCACGCTGCCACACACTTCTCCTCCCCTCCCCTCTCTCTTTCTCTCTCCTAAATTCTAGGGGGCTGGCGTCCCTTAGTTAGCTCAAATGGCTTAAGGGGGCAGCCCCTTAGAAGCTAGTATAGATGCGTTCAATGCTTGTGCACATTGGGTCCGAGCACATTTTTAGTTTGTGATGCTATCTCTTGCCATACACAAGCGGCAAGAGTTGGTCTACAACATGTTGGGCAAACATGCAATATAATGTTAGACAAAATATCCCTTCTTTCTTACATGCGCAAAATTACCCATTTAACTTTCTGATCGAATTTAGGAGAGAGCCTTTTAGTACAAATTGAAAAACATCACCAGAAAATATAAACTGAATGAACAGCCAGTCTTTTATGTTATTTTGCTTCACACACAGAGTAAGTAGCACTACAAACAAGGGGAGGTACAAAATACTCCATTGTTTCAGACTGATGTTTCTACTCAGGGATCTTGAGTTTCATCAGAAACGAGCAGTAACTTGTGAGAAAAGAGCCTTGAAGTCCCTTGTTGGTGTACCGGTTCCCTTCGGCTTTGATGTCAGATCAAATGCCTTGAATTTGGATTCCTCACACTCCAGTGCCTGACCAACCCAAAAAGACACACACAAACACAAATCAATGTTTTGATGTTGCTTAAAAAGGTTTAAAATCCTTCTATATTGGGTAAGAGGCAATGACATCCAACAAAATAATCGTCCCAAATTTTAATACTAGTATAGATCATATATACCTGAATGCAGACTTCTGCAACATCATCCCTGGAGATATATATCATTTCCATCTGAGAAAAGATCTCATCATCCTTTGAAACAAGTAACTCCCTTTGTCCTCCTTCTTTATCATCTAGACCTCCAGCCCTGTTTCACCCAATATACTGCATTGATCAACTAGTGCAAAAACAGGTCTGATTCGGATCGTATTGAAGGATACATACTTTATAACTTAATTTTTCTTTTGTTAAAAACTTCAACCTTTTGGGACTCCGAGTTCAACTTCAACTTGGTATAAAACATTTGGCAAGAACAAATTGGAGGCATGACCTCCCCTTTGTGGAGGTCATTGGATCGAATCCCCTAATAGGGATATTCCCCAATGGACTTAGAGAAAGCCTCCCCAATGGACTTCTATGTTCATCTTTAGAGCCGGTTGAATCATGTTTCCCAACCAGAAAAACATATTTGCTAAAAACAGATAAAAGAGTAGGAAATAGGGGTCAAATCTGACCCATTCTACAAATAAATGTAAATGAAGATGGATGAACCTTATAATTGTGTATGGGATTCCAGAGTCAGCCAGATACTGCTCAGCCTTTCTCTTCCAAACCTGTTATGTAACAGAAGTTATGATTTTGAGATATTATATTTAACACATTTCCATAAAGTCATTAAACAAAAAAAGAAATATTCTACATTTCTACCATTAGACTACCCCACCAAACTACCAAACAATGTTTATCACTTCCTGAAAATAAACATTGAAAAATAAATTACTGACCAGTATATTTCCATTTCCTAGATTGTTCAAGGGGTGATTTGGGTCTGATCCACCAATTGATCCAACCAAAACAATATGTTTTACTCCAGCAGCTTTAGCTTTATCAATTTGATTCTTTTGCCCAATCCAATCAACCTTCAAATTTTTCAAAAGATCATTGAAGTCAGAAAACCGCTGGTAACACAATTTCACATTGAACTAATTAAGATATAAAGAGGAGAAATACTGCAAAAGCAAAAGCACACCTACTACCTGTTCGGGATTATTTCCATCTTCAAAGTAAAACTCAGGCATGTCAGAATCAAATGAACCATCTTCATTAATGTAATCCTCAGACCTAACACCTTTTGGTGCAGCAGATCCGGGTTTGATCTTAGCCAAAGCACTTGTAAGAATTATAAGAGCATCAATTCCTTGGACTGCAGGAACTAAGGTCTGGGCAACTTTTATATCCCCTATAAAAACATCATCTGCCCCTCCAATTCTTTTCTTACTTTCTTCTGATCGTACAAAACCCCTTCCCACATACTTCTCTGTTCTCTCTTTCAATTTCTTATAAGCAAGTTTTCCTACCCAAACACCCAAAAAAATTAAAAATTAAAATCTGAAAAGTTTTGCAACAAGGAAAAGGAGATGATGAGAGATAGTAGGTACCTGTTAAGCCAGCAGCTCCAGTAACAAGGACTGTTTTTCGATCTGCATCAGCCATTACTGAAACTTCTACAACTACCAGACTTCTTCCCTAATAAAAGTACTCTTGTTCGGAAGCAAATGCCAAATAATTGAGAAAAGGGTTTCTCTCAATTTATAACTTGGGAGTCTTCAAAAAAGGAACTTCAATTCTTTCATTTCTTTTTTCTTTTTCTTCCTTTTGCAAGTGTATCAAAATATCAGCCGCCTTTTTTTTTATTTTTTATCACGCCCGTCATTTGGGTCAAATCCATACATTTGGTCAAGAGAGACACCTATAATTTCTGATTTTAATTGTTTTTTTCACCATAAACTAACGCACAATCAAAATGACAAAAAATCAAATCAAATCAAATACATGCTTTTCATTCTTTTTTTTTCTTTTTTTTCTTTTTTTTTGATGAGAAAGGAATCTGCCAAGCAATTTATTCATTTATTTATTAAGTCCCACAGTAATAGTAGACGTTCATACATTGCCATTTGGTAATTTGGTAAGTTATGTAGGTAGCGTTTGGTTTGGGGGAAATTATAATGAATCGTGCTACCCAACAATCTGCATCGGGTGCAAAGCATGTGGAGTATGTATGGACCTCATGACTGCCAACATCTTAAGATGGGGCTCCCAAAATCAGCTCTTTCTACTTGATTTTTTTATTTTATTGTGCGGTTAATACTCTAACAGATGATTTTCACCTATGGGGTAAGAGTAATGAGTTAGTTCTGCGGAAACAATACAAATTCCGCTGTTTATTTACATTTATAATTCCCTGGAAATGGGGGGCCCAGTTATTTAAAAGTATGGCTAATAGTTAGTTTTTTAATGTAATTCTATGGAATAGGCTTCCTTGATCCTCCAAAGAATTAATTCTGAAGAAGTGGTGGAAATGAACCTATTTCCACGGAACACATTTCTTTACTATCAAACAGAGTCTAAAAAAAATCATTTGATTTGAGTGTTTTAACTCCAAAATTCTTAGGGGCTAAAGACAATCTATGGCATACTTTTTGAACCCAATTGCTCTCTACAGACACATTGCAAAATAGGATGGGATGGAATGCCAAATGTAATTTAAAAGTTTGGGTAATGCTATATGCATTATGTGAATGACTCCGAAGTTAAAGTGACGAGATCTATTTCAAATTTTTGGAGTCATCGGAGGAGTATAAGTAGAATTATCCTAAAAGTTTTGGCCCACTAAAATGTGTATTAATTCATTGACTCTCATTTAAATTCAAGTTTTATATGTTTTTGAAAAGATAAAGAAAAAAATTGTGGATAAATTAGTAACTAGGGTG
>MVGT01000437.1:1493641-1530160 GCA_002174775.1 Macleaya cordata | reverse complement strand
TTTGAGGGAATGGATGAGACAAAGTATAACTGCAACTATTCAAAACCGTATGATACCCAAACTTGATTTTGTGGATGGATGTGGACCCTACGGTGTGATCGGTGAGGATTTAAAGGTTTTAAGGGGTCGAAAGGATAGTGGACCAATCACGTACCTTTTTTGGGTCAAAATAAATATCGAATTTCTATCCTCCATAAGAAAGATGGACTTGTGATTCAATTATGTAAAAAAGGATATAATTTAAAAATCCAAAATAGAAAGTCAAGAACGAGTCAAATTCGAATCAAAATTATAGTAGGTTAATAAATAGAGACCTACATTCTTTGTTGCAATAAAACAATATATAAATTAGAGACTGCCTCTTCAATTCAATCACTTCCAGTCACATAGTATACATACAGTTCCACTCCATTATTTACTTGCACAACAAGTTTCTATATCAGTAGTACGTAGTTTACGCTAAAGTTTGCGTTTTCTTTGTTGGGGTTTTGTTTTTCTTCTCTCTTCTCAACTTCTGATTGCCATTAATTACATTACACGTTCATCTGTTTGTTCAATTATCTTTGAAGCTCTCAAGTTTTGTTGGTGATCATCTTCTCTTCTACTCACTCAATCGCCATGGTATGTTTTTGAACCTTAAAACTTTTTCGTTTTCGTTTTTGTTTTTGTCAAGTTTGTAATAACCAAACAACCAATCAAAAAAAAAAAAAAAGTTGGTAACAGAAGAGATTTCATGAACTGAATGACATTAACAAGGAGGTTAATTGGAGTGTAAATTAAACTTATGTTTTTGTTTTTTTCAGTCATGAAAACAAGTCATCTGTTGATATGATTTCCTTTGTATGAGTATGTGCTTTGTAGGAAGAGTTTTGAGCATTGAGAATCCAGTTCACTTTTTATCATCTATACCTGAGATTATCACTTAAGATTTTCTAACCAACAGATTCATCTGGGTCATCTTTCAATGGCCATATATATTCTTCAAAACCAGAATATTTTTTTTTTTTTAATTTCTTTTGAACAATCAAGAGACTCAAAATTCAGTTTCAAAAAAAAAAATCAAGAGACTCAAAACCAGAATGACTGATCATCATATTTAATCACCATCTAATTCCAATATTTAAACCATCCTTCTTCGATTTATTCGAGATATGGGTATTGGTTGATGAGTTACCAATCAGTTGTATTTGTGGGGTAGAATTTAATCCCCATCCCCCACACACACCCCATAATTTACAATCTGCTTTAGTATGCCAATCCGACACCAATGCAGTATCCCCCCACAGTTTGGTAACAAATTATGGTCCATACTTTGTCTAGTGAATCGATTGAATAAAGTTATCTACCTTAATTCATAGTAGCTGTTTCTCAGGTTGAGTAGAAATAAGGGAAAATCCTATTATTTTTTTACTTTTCATCTCATTGTTGTTGTTTGATTTTCTCAGGATTACCGAGTATCATCGTCCTTCAAACATTGTTACCGTTGTCAGCCTGTATCTGCTATTGAAAAGGTTCACCTACTACTTCTCTTACTACTTATTCCTCTGAGCATTGATTTGGATATTAGTTAATGTCATGGAAGAGTCGTAATCGCTAATTGATTCTTTGAATTCTTGCTCTTTTTCTTTATTGCAGCCACATCTGGAAGTGGGTGACAAAAGTAAGTTCATCTTCTTAAACAACTCTAAACTATACTCTTGGGTTTGAGTTTTCAATTTTCCTCTCTTGAACATTTACTGATTTATTCTGTTTTGGTTCTTTTGTTTCCAGTTATAATGCCTGTCTCTGCTCTTGATCACCTGGGTAAGGAATACTTGTATTTCTTTAGTTAACCTTTTCTCTTCCTGTTAATACATTTTAGGGTGTTGCTGGGCTTTTATTTCTCCATTTTCTAATTACTATTACGGAAATTTTTGTTATATGCAGCATCTCTATTAATTGAGTATCCCATGTTATTTAAACTCTCCAATCCTGCTACTGAACGAGTATCACATTGTGGTGTGCTGGAGTTTACCGCCGATGAAGGCATGATCTACATGTCTGATTGGGTATGCATCGTGAGTCTTAACTCTTTAATGTTGATGAACAGATTAAAAACTTGGCTTGCTGATGTTCCTTTTGTTTGATTTCCTCTTTTTCTTCTTTCTTTAACCTTCAGATGATGGAGAATATGATGTTAAAGGAGGGAGACATTGTGGATGTAAGAAGTGCTACTCTCTGTAAAGCAACTTATGTCAAGTTGCAGCCCCACAGCAAGGACTTCTTAGATATAACCAACCCTAAAGCCATGTTAGTAACTTATTTTGATCTATCTTTCTTCTCCCTTTTCAATATTGGGGATTCTTGTATCTATCAATTCATATATATATATATTTGGTCTTCTTGGTCTCTCTTCTTCAGATTGGAGACGGCGTTGAGGAGCTTCACTTGCTTGACCACTGGTGATACTATCATGGTTCCATATAACAATAACAAGTTCTATATAGATATTTTAGAAACACAGCCCACCAGTGCGGTAAGTATTGTTGAGACGGACTGTGAAGTGGACTTTGCTCAACCTCTTGATTACAAAGAGCCTGAAAAACCAGAGCCATCCAATTCCATGGGCAAGAAAGAAGCTGAAGGTGATTTTAGTTTCAATTTTATCCTCGTTTATGTTCGGTTATGACTTTCCTCCCCTTCATAGATTTGTCAATGATACTGAAACATGACCCATCATTCTTTTTTTCAGTTCATGAGTTTTCCAAGGAAGCACCAAAGTTCATTCCCTTCACAGGTGTTGCAAGACGGTTAGACGGGAAACATTCTACTGAATCAGCTCAACCTGTTCCATCTCCCATACTGAAGGCACAAAAATCTGAGGGAACCAATGGGTCAATTTCATCAACCAATTCCTCACGTAAACATTCAGGAAAACTCGTATTTGGTTCGAAAGCCAACAAGGCTCTGAAGGAAGCACCTAAGGTATGGCCCCCGACAATTTTGCTTTAGTTGCAGAAAGTACCTCAACAGTTAACACAGGAATGTTTGAAAACCCACTAGAACTTTGTCAAATGAGTTGCATGTATTGAGTTCATCATGTTTGTCCTGTCTTTGTAGGTTTCCTCAAAAAAGACCATGCCAGAGCCTCAGAAGATAGAACAAAAATTTCAACCATTTTCTGGGAAGTCTTACTCGCTGGGACGCTAATGTTGACCTTCTGCATCTGCATCTGCATCGGACTCTGTTTCCAGCTTCCTCAATTTTTGTCGATCTAAGCACAGAATCCATAAAATCTAAACTTGTGTCCATTCTGAGTGCATAAAATTATTTTTTTATGAAGTATACCTTGAGGGCAGTAACTATGAAGAAATTGATTTGTTCATTACTTCGGAAAAATGAAATGTCTTTGCTCTTAAACTGTAGATGCTTTTATTTGTTGGTGCAAATGTAACTTTCATCAAATGTAGCATCATTGGCTTCTCCTTTTTTACACGATGACCTCTCAACTGAACATTACCCAAATTAATTGTTGATCAGGTACCATGATTGGTTACTAGTGCAGGGGAATTGTGTTTGTGGTCAACTGGCCATCAAGTTGGAGTCACCAGTCTCCACCGTGAGGCCTGTTACTACCATCTGACTAAACTAAACCGATCTTTAATTCAGATGTTAGACCTGCATATAGAATGGTGGTAATCATCCAATCAACTTAATTTTCTAGTATGGGTCCTATAGGATCCAACCTTTGTGAGAATTTTTGCATTTTATAGAACAAGAATTGTGTATTAAGCTGCTGGTATTGCCCAGAAATTCGATTGATTGAGGGCTCCCTATCTGTTTATCAAATAAGTTTCCATACTCTTCCGATCCAATTAAGATGAAGATCCACATTCAAGCACTAAATTTGGACCAGGAGTTAGAATCCCTCAATCCCACCAAATCTGACCCTTTTTGTGTGCAATTTTCACGTCATCGTGTAGTCCATCCTCCTCACTCTTTCATGAACACGCACATATTGCAATGAGCCAGTCACATTGGTAAAGCCTGAAGTTGTACTAAAAAATCAAAATGGAAGAATTAATTAATAAATAATTTCCCGAGTAGGACTATCTTCAAGTTTTGCCATTTGAATGCCAATAGATTTGCGCTATAATAAAGGATAAAACCAAAACAAGTAGAAGATCGGTGCTTCAAAACTAAAATAGTCAGTGACTTCATTTATTGATTGATGATGAGTTTACAAACATCTACCTCTACTAAATAAGATGAGAAGACATATATAGAGAGATAAAGAGGGGTGGAATCCGATTAAAAATCCAGATCCAGACTTGGTATGAACTAAGCTGTCACAGTTGTCTCTATTGCGACCTTGCCAGAGTAAACCTTCTCTGACTTCTCTTCAACTTCCCATAATTCTGGCAATGCTTCTCTGATGTTGTGAATGCTTTCTAAAGCAAAATCTGCACCTTTGGTTCGTTGAGAAGTGCCTACCTACAACAATTTGTAGAATTGGATGATTAGCAGCTTTATAACCCTTCCTATCATAGTGCAACTGAAATACCATCTTTCATATATATTTTTTCAGATTACTTACAAGTACAGTGTGGAGACCCACACGTTTTCCAGACTGAATGTTGCGGACACTATCGTCAAAGAACATCTAGATGAGGAAGCAATGAAACCCAATAACAACGCATTAGTAGGCAATCATATAGAAAAAAATATTTTGGTGCACATAATTCATGAGATCTATTTTGTATATCAGGAGAAAATTCCAGGTACTATCTGATAACCCACCAAAGAAAACCAAGGTATACTGTGAAGCTTACTGATAGATCAAGTGGGAAATTGGCTAAGAGTACAGAATCATGTGTATGTATATAATTTTATAAAAGCATTCACGGACACTTCTAATATGAACACCCGACACACCAAATGGAGGATTGCAAATCCCTGTTGTGCACCACAAATTGGCTTTTAATATACCATCTTTAAGTTCTACTAGACGGTTCAAGAAGTCCCTTTTTTCCCCAGTGTTTCTCTTTAGAAAGTGCTTGATCATCTGCTCTAAACAAACAAAAGAAAGAACGACAAAAAGAAAATGCATCTTACTGTTCTCTTAGGGTTGATGTTGGCTATCTCTAGAGCTCGTTCAATGGCAGCTTCAGACGGTTTGCAGACAATTGGTGTCTTTGGAAGTACTGACCCAGAATCAGGTTGAGAAAAATGCCCAAAAATATCAAAAGGCTTAACGGTGGGTGTTGTAAGTTTCAAACCCCCAACCTCGGAGTCACCTTCATTATCAGGACTAATGTTCTTGTGGGTGGGATTCAAGGTCTCAAAGCATATAACCCTTTCGAAACAATCCTCCAATCCAAGTGCCTTTAGAACTTTAGTCGCGTGGATCTCATCTGCGTTCGTGAATATCTAATTACCAGGACAAAGCGATGATCATAAAACAGATCCACAGATGAAAAGATTTGATCATTTACTAGTTCACCAATTTACCAACTTGGAGGTTAAAAACTTACAACTTTTCGAAGAGGCAAACTTAGCAAAAGGCTCCTAAGAACAGGATCTGGGTTAAGCTTCTCATAAGGTAATCTACCATGAACAAAACTGCAAACACATGAAAGAGGAAGGTTAATACCCTTTTAATGAATATACTCAATGAAAGAAGTAATAGGAGAAAAATTGGCACCTGTGGTAGTCATCATAGTCAAAATAATAGCCAATGGCCTACAGAAGAGAGAGCCCACAAAGCAGAGAATCAATGAACATGCTCTAAATTTAACAGATATAAGATAATTTGCAGGAAGGGAAATGCAGTCATACCCTAAGACCAGCCATTGTTGTCCCATAAACCTTGTACAGTAGATTACACAAATCAGTGATTTTGCTGTCCTCTATGCCAAGCTTTTGAACCATATACTCTAAAAAAAAATGACACAGGAAACAACTCATACATAGAGAAATTTAGCAGTTTGAAAGAGAACTCTTGAGGACTAATGGTTATCAATGCATACCTCCAATGTTCTTTCGGCACTCGGCAGCCAAACCAGAACTCAGGGGATAAAGGGTATCATCCAGATCTGTAAGTTAAAGCAAAATTGGCATTAAAAATCTCCTAACAAGTAACTTCAGATTCTAACTACAAAAGCCTCTGAATTAGAAGGTTCTTACCAAAGAGAAGGCAGTCATATCTAGGTCCTGGAGCATGATGGCATCTGTCCTCGCATTCCATTTTGATCTAGTAGGACGCTAACATGAGAATCATTAACCACAAATTTTTAGACTTACATCTTTGATTCACTGATCAGAAGAAGAAGAAGAAGAAAACGAAAAACCCTTTATTCTGAAATCAAAACATCATTAAAGAGAAAAATGTCCCAATAAAGTTTTTTCAGATTACCAAGGAATTATGATGAGATCCTCATTGATGTTTTAAATCTTTAATATTTAGTTGAGGGTCTGTTACTAATTTGTTCAGAAGCATGTTTTTTGGGAGAGAGAGAGAAGAAGAAGATGATGATGAATTCTTCAACTTTGCACTAATTTTGAAACCAGAAACAAAATCCTTTTGCAATGATGGAATGAAGACAAATACTCAATTTTCAGACAAACAAAATAACCATTAAAACACAAAGTAGAAGAAAAAACTAATACTTAAGAAGAGAAAACATACCAGATTCAGAGAAACAGAAGAAAGATATAAACTCTAGGTAAGGTTTTTAGTGAGAGAAAGAAGAGAGAGAGAATGCAGATGTTGAAGAACGGTGGTGGAGAGGAAGATGAAGAGAGTGTGGAGAAGGGTTTAAATAGGGGGGAACGGTTACTCTTAAAGTCTGTACTTACTTATTTTCCCTCCTTCAAACGTCAATTATTAGATAATATTTTTTTTTTTTCTAAACAAAATCCCTTAAAAATTGGAAAGAAAATCTTTACCAAAAGAAAAAGAAAAAGAAAATGTTTCTAACACCTCCCAGGCGTTGGATTGCAATCTGTGGGTTCTACTGGTGCTTAGCCTGCGGCTTCACGAATGCGTAGGAAATATTCTGATGTCGTTCTGCTGCGTCAAAACGAAACAATTACGTATACAGTTCTCAAAGTCGTTGCGCTTTACAGCTGTCAACTGCTTACTCGTGCACCTTCTCTGACTATTCGCTCTGAACGCCCAACAACTTTACTTTTTTTTTTCTTTTTCAAAATTAATGCTTGATCCCGTACTTCCAATTTATAGTTGTTAATCTGACTTATTAGTATTACTCTCCCTTAAATAGACCACTATATCCACCACATGTTGCAATCTCCTTCGTCCACTACCCATAGTAAATTTTGTTATTATCCCACTATCACATCGTAAGGTTATCTAAGTCATGGTTATAATGTTTTCTTTCACAACCATCAAAACTTCCAACCGCATGAAATGTTAGTTTAAATTAATTATTTTTGTAGCCAAATCACAAATTTAAATTTTTAAAGTAGTTAAAAATTTTAAAATTATGTGATTTTTAGTGAGGCTGATCTATAATGTGAGGTGAATACTAAGTAATTAGAGTATGAAGTAGGAGTGGGAACTCGCGGGAACATGTTGGAGCAACCAATTAAAATGTGTCACTAGTTTAAAACTGTCTTCGGAGTGTAGTTCAAAGCAGGAGCGTAAGTGCCACCCCTATACAAAGGTTCTGGTTACTAAGGGTGAACATTCTTGCAAAAACCCAACCTTTAGATCATCTCAATGTGGCCCATAAAAAAAATATTGTCTTCAAATTATGCAAAAAATATTAGTTGCAGAACTTAACTCATCTAATCTCATTTTAAAGTTTTAACCTCATTAAAAGTTTATTGTAAATCAACAAAAAGAAAACCGTCTAAATTTTAAATGTGATGATTTGGTGAAAATATCTTCACCAAAATTATTTCTTTCCATCTTCTAATATTGAGGTGTACTCACGGACACCAAGGATATCAAAAAATAAAAAGCCAGCATTATTTGTCATGGCAATAGATCCCGCCTCTGCCCAAAAAAAAAAAAATATCCCGCCTCTTATTTATATTGAATAAAGTAACTGCTTTAACTTGTGAGCAGGGGCGGAACTACAGCCAGGCTAGGGTGGGCTGGAGCCCGGGTCAGATTTCTGACGAAAAACTAGTTATAAGCTAGTAATTTTTTAATAGTAGACCAATTGAGGACCTATAGCCCGGGTGAGATTTTCATAGATCTTTAGGCTGCCACCTGTTTGGCTCCTCATGGGTCAATCTTTATAAAATGTCAAAGGGTAGTTTATAAAAAATGTCTATCATTACACCCTTTAGTCCACTAAATTTACCATTATAGCCTTTTGTTTTGAATTTGTATTTATCCCTAACTTTACTTCTCAGTTGCACACTTGCACCCCACTTTCTTTCATTTTTACACTTTATTTGCACCATTTTTATGGAACTACATGAAGATAATCAAAAATTAAAGATAATTTTTTTAATCCTTGATTTGCATCCAATTCTTGATAGATTTAGAGATTTTCGAATGTGCTATTTTTTGTGAGGATGTTCTCCTCATTATGAAAATTATCATAACAAAAAGTTAACTCAACCTAAAACCTTTAACCCTATCAAAAGTTAATATAACATTAACAATAAAAATAATGTCATTTTTATCGTTGATTTCAACCAATACTTGATGGCGTTAGATATTTTAAAATGTAAATAATACAATACACTCATTTAATCTAATGTAAATTGAAAAAAATGAGAGTTGATGTAGATATTAAAAAAAAATGTAAAATTCGTGTATTAAACTGGTGATTGCTAACAAGGCTTCAAACTAGCCCCCCCGCAGTATAAATTCCTAGTTCCGCCCCTGCTTGTGAGAGCAACCTTATACATTTAGCTGATCAAACACATTATACATTTAATTCGATTATGAGATTAAACCCAAATTGGGAATAACCCTTTGTGCTTTAGCATGTGCTAATTAGCACATTATAATGTTTTAATAGTCAAAATAATCGTGTACATGGTGAATGGTAACACTCGTTAGCAATATAAGTATTGTTAGGAAGGGCCTTTTCTGTGTTGTATGTGGTCGATTTAAGGGAGTGGCCTTATATTATTGTGTAATTTAAAAAGCTATCCAAACGAGAATATTAGTACGGGAACATCGTCACCCGGCACGTGTTACGTGACCAATAATTTAATATATCGTAAACCACGTGGCAAACATCCAGATTAGGGATCTTTACTAGTTTTGTTTTCTAATGGAATAGCTTATGGCTCTATGCACATTGCACATTGCAATTGGTCTTATTATAGTCCACCTTTAACACCGTCCATGACAAAAATAATATCAAGCTATGGTACGCTACAAGGGTAGGGTAGGGTAGCTACAGCGGACTCTGAAACTAAATATCACAGTTGCTTTGCAATTTCAAGATTGTAATGTACGAAGAAGGCCGCAAGATTTTAGCGTTCACCCCTTTGGATAATTATTAAAAGAGTTTTGCTAGAATAACACCAAAATTTGACACCAAATATTACATCTCCTTTTTAAAAGTGGTATGAGGGGTTGAAATGGAATTAATGCTTTTTCATGATTGGTTTTCAATCAATAAAATAAGCAGATGTAATATTTGGTGTCAAAATTTGGTGTTATTCTAGTATTGCTCATTATAAAAAGCAACTCAAATTACATGAGAGAAAATGGCTGTGGGTTTCACAATACCACAACCTTCGGACATTTGATCTGACATTTAGTCCGTTTAAAAGGTGAACAAAATGTACCTATATCACAAAAGATCTTCGAATTATTATTCGAGCAATAATTCTAAAAGGCCCGCACAAAGTGCGGTATTCTAGCAATCCAATTGTAAGGTTATTACTCCTTTGTGATTTGAATCACATTCTCGAGTTTTGTAATTCCAAAATTTCAAGGCATGGACCACCGTCCATCTCATCTCAGGGCGGTACATAAATTCTCCACTTTGTGCGGACATTCTAGCATCATTCAAATTCGAGAGCGACCCAACTTTGCAGTTATTAGTCACTTTCTTATTTTACGAATCTCTTATACGTCACATTGTTGAGAATAGTCTTCCATGAGAAAGATAAAAGACTTATAATACAATATATAAGAAAGTGGATAGATGAACTACTCCACTTATTGCCAAATTGATATTGAATTAGATGTCCAAACATTTTATACACCTATCTCCAACACCCTCCTCCCTACCTTTTATCATGCATCACCAGTCAAATATTTCCACCTTATTTCCTACATTATCCACCCACAGTTATCATATTCTTAAACCCTATTAACATGTCTTTGGGAAAACGTGGAGATCTTCCAAAAGTTGATTTTGAGAATTATCACAAAAAATAAACCATTACTTTTGATTGTCTCCACACACAGCTCCACTCATTGATGTAAGAAGGATCATCTCCACGAATATTACATCTGCTTTTTAAAAGTGGTATAAGGAGTTAAAATAGAATTAATATTTTTTTAGCAATTATTATGTTTGGTTTCCAATCAATAAAGTAAGCAGATGTAATCTTTGGTGTCAAAATCTAGTATCCATGTAGTCAAGTCCAACCCCAAATGTCAGCGTAATAAAGTGTAAGAATAAATTGAGTGTTAATGGGGATTGGAGTTACTATGGTGCTAGTGACTTGGTTTTTGTCCAAGCAAATAAAACCATCATCTACCGTCCCTGTTGAGTTTTGGGTGGGCCTCACAACTCAAGGTTGTTGCACCAACATCACTTGGTCCTGGATGAGCATTTTATGGGCCTGGGATAAAAGAAATTTCGTTCATAGAGTTCTAAATAAATATTAAAGTGATTTAGTTGGCACTCCCAAAAATGTTGTTGGCAAGTACTGTTTTATAGTACTTAGTAAAACAATTTTGAATACACAATTACTATTTGAAGGCCCCAATGTGGTCATGCAATTTTTTCAATTTTTTTTTATTTTTTTTTAGTTTTGGTCGATTTACACAGGGCAACTCGACCAATTCTTAGGAAGCTTAATTCAACCAGTTATGACCGATTTACAATTTCAGCAAATTTTTATTGAAATTCATATTTTAAAATGGCGTCGTGCCACTTGTAGTATCGAGTCTCACTACATAAACAAACAATGATGGAAAAATCCCACCGAATTGATTTTGGAAGGATTTAGGGTCGGTCAAACTATATTTTTGACCAAACACAGTTAGTGCCGCAACAAAAAATGGGCCTGCTAACAACAACAAACAAGTTTTCAAGGCCCCTGATCCAGAGCCTGCCAACAAGTCTTTGGTAGGTGATTTTAACTAAAGATTAAGCAAGCTCAGCATAAAAGATCTCAAGGCCAACTTAAAGAATACAAGCCCAACATAAAGATCACGCCCAACTCTTAAACGAACGCCTGCATTGGACTCCCGACTCCACTACAAAGCGGCCTAATCACAAGGTTGCTGCTCTCTCATCTTTTGATTTGTGCTGAATACACCTATGGAAAAAAGCTACACAGTGAACGGTTGGACGTGGGAGTGTTACAACCAAAAGAAAGTTGTGCCCAAATACAGATTGGTCAATTATCCAAAATTCAAAGCGAGTCAAAGTGTTTTTTTTTTTATTTTATTTTACTAGGCATCAAAAAAATTCCATTAATAACAAAAGAGATACAATGACTGAACAGCAAAGAGCAGCATACAAAAATGAAAACAAACACCACTCAACCACACCCCATCACCATGCTCTGCATCTCAACTAGGTTTACACGACGAGTCTGCCATTTTTTTTAAATTTTTTTTTTTTGCCAAATCCATTATACATTATAAAATGCGTTAAGTTAATATTAACTAACAAAAATGAATAAGTTGCACTAACAAAACAAGTAAGACGATTTTTGGATGACAGGTTAAAAATGGAGGAAAAATAAACCTTCTATTGGGTTTGGGATTTGTCAGAATCACATTCCTAAAAATTTAATTATATTCCTACCATCTAAACATGTCATAAGATTATTGGGCTAGGGTCTTGGAATAATAAATTTTGACAAAATTCTAATATTCCACCAAATTGATAAAAATTGGACAAATCAGATGAATCAGTTTCACTGCAAATTATGCAGTAGTGTGGAGGATACTTTTGTATCTCTTCTTGAAGAAGAATTAATCGAATCTGAATTACAAACAAAACAATGCCTAATTAGATTTAAAGACAATTTTTTTCGTGATCAACTTATTATTATTAAAGTCTCGATTTCACAAGCTCAGGCTTAGTTTTTTTATTTTTTTTTCTTATTTTGTTGAGCTCAAATTAAATAACGATTGGATATGCATGTCTTTAATATATATAGATATGTATGTGAACATCCAACAACTATTCAATGGGGCTCCATGAATTTTTTTTAAACCCGCCAGGATTGTTATATAAATTTCCTTATTATTATTTAAAAAGATCTTATTATTATTGGCTGCGACTAAAAAAAATGGCCAGTTGACTTCATAGTAAACGTTGACTCGAAGGTCGTTACGCGAATATTGTACCCATCAGCGCTCGTGTACATGTGTGTATATATAAGTTGGTTAAGAGTGCCACTTTAGTTTTTCTGGTTTTTTCGGTTAACTGTTGTTAGGGCAAATTTTCATAGATTTCATTAGCGTTTGCGAGAGAGTAAAATAAGAAAGAAAAGAGAAAAAGAGCAGATCCGCAAGAAAAAACAACCAATCATCTCTTACTGGTGTAATTTCTCTTCGAAATTCCACTCGTAATCATTTTATTTGCTCCCAACTCCTCGCTCGACCTCGATTGATCGGTTTCTCTATCTCCCTCCCTCTGGAAAGTTTCAGACTTCAAAGACGCTCGCACGTCGGATTCCGATTTTAACAGCCGCCAACTAATCTGGTTAGTTTCTCTTTCTATGACTTCGTTATTAGGGTTTTGCTTATCAATCGTGTCCTTTTCTGGTTTCGTGATTAATTGGGGGTTGAATTTCGTTTTCTAGGGTTTCTAATATTTTGTTGTGCTCGAATTCCCATCTCCCTGATGAAGAATTAGGGATTTCTTGATAGTTTTTTTTTTCTTGGCATGTTCAAGTTGAGGATCATCCATCAGTCGTCATCGATAGAAATTCATCTTTTTTCTGTTCTTAAAACGAATTACTGTATCAATTCTTTTGCCTACTCTGTATAATTTCACATCCGATTAGGTTTGTTACTTTTTTTTTTTATTAGGTTTATTGCTGAAGTTACAGATGTCTGATATCTTGTCAATTTTGGCTATTGGTGTTTGGTGTTTGATTTGTTCTATTTTCATCATTACACTTATACCCATGAAATCTCTTGACTCTATCTAATAGCAAAAATAATAGGTCTTCTTATCTTTTCTGCGTTATAAAGGTTTTTGCACCTGATCACAGTCCTTAGGTTATTGGCTGAAGCACCACTTTCATGGTCTAATAGAATAATAATAATAATAGGATCAAGAAACATTCATTCTACATTTAATTTAGCATTTTAATGGTGTTTTATATCTACCTATCTGTTAAGCTTCTACTTCTTGCATATCAAAGACTGTTCTTACAAGATGAAGAATCACTATTTTCTTTATCTCATTTCAGGTCAGATGCCCCACAGTTTTTTGTGGCTTTGGTCTAATGGATCCTGAAGGCAAGAAGTTTGGAAAAGGTAACATGTTAAGCATATCCACAGCTTTTGGGATTGTTCCTTGCACTTGATTATTTGAAGTTCTTGATGGAAATAAAATATTAGAGTGGCTAATTTTTTCTGTTTGGAGTTATCAGTAACCTTTTGGGTGTTCGATTTCTACCTAGCTACAAATGCTTGACAGGGAACGTTGATGTATTTTTTTTCATGTTTCTCCAAGTACTTGATTTATCTTGCCATTTGGTGCCATTCTTCTTTCAGTTTTGCAATTTGTTTTTTCAGATATTGGGCTTAACTAAGACCCCCCTTATTTGAGCCATCAGGACCCAGGGAACTTACTGGTGCCGTGGATCTTATAAACCACTACAAGTTGTCGACCCACCATGAGTTCTTCTGCAAGAGATCACTTCCTTTATCAATTGCAGATTCACACTATCTTCATAATGTGGTTGGAGACACGGAAATTAGGAAGGGAGAAGGTATGGAATTGGCTCAGCTCTTGCAGAACAGCTCATATCTAAGAGATAAAAATGCACAAATACAGCCTTTTGACTTGGAGACTCTCGGGGAAGCTTTTCAGCTGAGAGAAACAGGCCCGATTGATCTGCCTTCTGTAAGAATTATACCATCCTTGGATTTACTTATTTTGCTTTGCTGTCTTTTACAAGTGTTGTTAGATGATTCTCTATGATTCCACAATCTGATCCTGTGATATCAGATTCTTAGGTTATTGATATGGTTTATTTTTTGCTTTCCTGTTTGTTGACACTATTAGACTTTTGGTGCTTATGATCTGAAGTGTGATTCATTCGTGTTGATGTTCTATAGGCAGAGAAGGGAATCCCTACCATTGCGGGGAAATCAAAAAGCGAGTCCAAGGACAAGGACAAGGAAAGGAAGCATAAAAAGCACAAGGATAGGGATAAGGAGAAGAACAAGGAGCATAAGAAGCACAAACACCGTCGCAAGGACCGAAGTAAAGATAAAGACATGGAGAAGAAAAAGGACAGAAGTGGGCATCATGATTCTAGTGCCGAACACTCTAAGAAACACCATGACAAGGTTTGGCTAACTTTATTCTTTGAAGGGCTTCCATGCCCTTTCTTTTTCTGCTTTTTATTAACATGTGTAGCTGGCGCAAGAAGAAAAATAAAGTTACACTAGCAGTGTGGAATCACTCACCACTAAAGAAATGAGGAGAAATACCTGCTCTCAGTGATGAATTAGCTAATCTAATTCTTCTTCGAAGAAAACAATCTGAAGGATTCATTATACTGTATAGACCTTGATCTCCTTCCAGATATAAGGTGCACATGCTCATAGCCATGGATTGGCTGGAGCCAACTCTTATTTTTTGCCTGTCCAAAAAATTCCGTCATCTGGATGAACCTACCTTCAAATTAAGAAGCTATCTTTTGGTCTTAACTTATTTAAATAATTGTAAATGCAATTTATAATGGGTATGGTGTTAGAATCAATCAGTGTGTGAAAATTTATAAATAGTGCAGATTCAGGATCCATTCAATATGAAGTGGGGACGCCACATTGTTTGTCCAGAATTTTGAAATATAATGCGTAAGAACCTTACATAATAGAAGTTTGTTTTCAGAAGAGAAAGCGTGAAGGGAGTGAAGATCTCAGTGAAATTCAGAAACACAAGAATAGTAAGGTAACAAAAATAAGAGTTTTTTCTATTACTCCATTTGGATGTTCTTTGATGTCTGTCCAGACCTCTGCTGCATTTTGCTTGAGCAAACCCTGTGTTTATCCATGAATTGTTTCAGCATAGGAGCTCAAAGATTGATGAGATGGGTGCGATAAAAGTTGCAGGATAATGACTAATTGTCTGGTCTTATCTAATTTTTTCATCATGTTTGGTCGCATTGTGGTTACGGCATAATTTTTCATTGCGCTGTCAGAATTCTAGGTATGTAGTCTTTTGCATTCTTTTCACATTCATCTTCATGCTCTTTGTGCATGCATTATGTTGTATATTGTCAAATAGGGTACGGGACCATATATATATATATCTCATAACGCAGCCTAGTACTCAGTGGCGGAGCCACATTGAGACCTGAGGGGGCCATGGCACCCCCCAGGTCACTCCATTACACAATGTATACTACTATAAAACTATTCAATTTTCACATGTGAAGGACAAACTTTTCACTTGCCCCCACCCAAAAATCCTATTTTTTCATATTGGTCCTTAAAAGTAATAGATGTTTTACACTTTGGCCCCTCTTACCATATAATCCTGGCTCCGCCCTTGCTAGTACTGATAGATGAATCTGATTACATAAGCAATTAATGGTGTAGACATGTACCCTTATGCAACGGTGAATATGATTTGTGAAGTTCGTGAGAGGAAGGCACATCATTTTGTTTTATTCCGGTCATAAGATGTATATACCAGAAATATTCGGTCTTACCGCTTATATATATATATATATCATTCCCTTGGGGCTTTCCTTAGCGCATTTCTGTCCTTTCGTTTTGCATGGCATAACTTGGGGTCTACTGACTCACATTGTTAAAATATATCTGTAACTCCCATCTTTCATTATAATTGCTTTTCTTTCTCTTGGTTGGACCTAGCTTCCATTTTGAAAACCAAAATACTCTTTAAATCCAACAGCTAGGGTTCACTGATTCAGCTGATTTCCTTTAGTATGTTCAAAAGAGGGTGGGTCAAAAAGCCAAGGCCCACTTCCAAAAGCTTCTCTACATGACAAGATTTGGTTTCATAGGTAGGTTGGCTTCATAGGTGTGATCCACGACTAAGGTTTTCCTATTGAGTGGTTATTGTTTCCATCAGAGCTTTCGTCTTGAGTTATGATTACTTTAACAATTTGAGATCAGTGAAAAAAAAAAAACCAACTCTAATCCCCATTCATTTGTTTTTGCAGGAATCAAAGCTCAAAAACCAATAAATGATTTGGATTTCTCCTCAAGACTTACGTTGTAAATGGGTTTGGATGCTATGGTAGCTTGTAAAATAGGTTTATATTTGGTTTGGTTTCCTCTTAACTAACATTGTTTTCTTCTTTCAGTTTTGTAAATTGTTTAGTTGATATTTGACCAGGGAGGTAGTTTGCCTGTTTTCAATTACATATCATGTCCTAGCATAATGTTGTCCTAGGTGAATATGTATTGGTCTCATTCAAATTTTTAACATTAGTGGAGGGCAATGTATAATGCACATGGTCATCGCGATGTGTCGGAAGGAATAAATGATAGTCTGTACCAAATTTTATCAGTGTTGTACCAAAACTTGTTTCGAACTTTCAATCAAATAGTTTGTCATCTGTTCTCGAAAGTCGAAACGTATATCATAGGTAAGATTCTATACATTATCCAATTGGCAACCATGTTATCAGCACATACTAGTTTTGATGTGTCACCATTCTGTATGTATTTTGCCATCTGTTGCGTTGGATTGATGCATTTATATAGGACAATACGTCTCTTTGGAATATAAGAAGACACTGTTGTAATTTCTTTCTGGAATCCATGCTCGCTTCCTAAACCTGTGAGAGAAATAGAAAGCAGTCTTATGAAACATAAAATGTGTTGGTACTGTCAATTGATGACCTCCAATTCGTGGGTGACCAAGTGAGGCTGTTGAGGTGTGCGAATTTGATTGTTATCCAGAATTATACATATCCTATGCCATTTGGAATACAAGTATGCCAATTTGATTCCAATCCGCTAATGACGGAAATCTATGCCTCCAAAACGGATTGTTTCATCCCAACAGTTGGTGGGTGATTTTGTAAGAGCGCAGTCACTAAACAAAATTCCTCTGATTTCGTCTTGAACAGCAGAATGAGCCCAAAGCCTAAAGCGCATAGTGAGTTCATTGTCCACCTACCAAACAAGCCAAAGTTGTTTTCCAATCCATCATTGGGTAGGAGGGAATTAAATTGGGAGAGTGCAAGCAGTCTATTAGAGTTTGATCACCCGGACCTTAAAACATGGCAAAACATTGTCAAGAGATAAAATATCCCAAAAAGAACACCCGGATGAGCACACATAACCCTCCACCATTCGTATAAGTGCTAAAAAAGGATGGCTCGTACGTTTCAATAGCTAGCTGTGATGAAGAGCACCCGAAATATTACTCAGCTCAAACCATCCAGAAGAAAGCAATTCACCAAGGGTCTTATTACTAGATCAACTCAAGAAATTAGCAATAAACTGATTCTCCCAAGTAAATGTTATAGAGGACCACAATATTCTGGGAAATTTTGATCTGTACAATTAGTTCACTTAAATGGAAAAGTAAAGAGGAATAAAGTTCTAGCATACAAAGGCAAGTAGTCTCTTTTGCTGTTTTTACTAGGCAGGGACAACTCCAGGGGGAATAGGTGATGACCCATCATCCTCCACACTCTCTCCCTCTGTCGACTTTATGCTCTTCTCTTCCTCTAGAAATCCTTGCTTGAATCTATCATAATTTGTTGGTTCACTTGACTTGAACGGGCGCTCCCCTAGAACTCGAACCAAGTCCTCTTGGTGTAGGACTTCCTTCTCCAGCAGCAGCTCAGCAATCTGAGCCACTTGCTCTTTGTGCTTCCTTATTAGCTCTACTGTGTGCTTGTAGGCCTTTGCTACCCATTCTCTCACTTCACCGTCAATTATAGCCCCCGTCTCGTTGCTGTAGGGCTTGCTCATCTCGTAAACATCTTCTCTCTGAGGGAAAGAGAGAAGACCTACCTTATCACTGAAACCATAGACAGATACTTGAGCGTAGGTCATCTTGGTCACCTTCTCCAGGTCGTTCTGGGCACCAGTTGAGATTTTCCCCAACAAAACCTGCACCAAAAGCAAACCAATGAATCATGATCCAAGATGGCTGGGTTACACCAAGCAATCCCACAGACAAGAAACTTTGAATTACAAATATCAAACTCTCAGCAATTTGCAGGTGAGGACTTGAATCTTGAGGGGTTTGAAAACCCTGCTAGCTAGCAAGTCCAGGATTTTTCGTTTCTCCAACATTTTTGTATTTGGTAGCCTAAAAAAAAGTTCGAAGTGGAAAATATAAGTACCTCCTCAGAAGCTCGGCCACCAAGGGTCATGCATGTCATATCAAAGAGCTGTTCCTTCGTCATTAGAAGGTTTTCACTCGGAACATATTGAGCAAAGCCAAGTGCTGCAGTACCACGAGGAACAATTGTAACCTTAAGTAACGGTTCTGCATGTTCCAAAAACCACCCAGCAACAGCATGACCTGATTCATGGTAAGCAACAGTTCTTCGTTCCAGCTTGCTTATTACCTGCATAACCAAACAAGAAAAAAAAAATAAAAAAATCTCTGCTTTAGGTTGCTAGGACGATGTGATAAAACTATAAACATTTGGGAGAATCATTCTCACAATGGAATTTTATATTCTGAATGCTAGTAGACTCTACTTAAAAGAAAAGGAACATAGTACTGGTCTATAGGTATTCGATTTAAGTGTGCCTGAATCTCCTCATCATTGCAATATTCTGTCCTATGCTATGTAACAAGTACATGACGCAGGTATAAACCCCAAGGAGCCGACAAGGCGACAATCTAACATGTGTACAGTTCATTCCATATGTTTATACATGTATTCTTGAAAATACTTCAGATCAGGTTTAGTATAGTCTGATGACACAACAAACTCTTAGCAAATGTTTCAAATATAACAACAACACAATCAGTATGAACTATTGCTGGAAGTGCAAGAAGATATGCTCTACTTTAGCTTTTGGAACAACTAGAGACATCTTTGCAACTTTAGAAAGGATTAATTCTCAAGGAGACAACCACGCCAATATAAGATATTATAACATACACCCGAGTGTAATGAAATTCAAATTAAAAAGCAACAAATTTGATTTCAAATAAAAATCTGTTTGTATTAGACATTGAATTGATGTGGTTGTCAATGATATGAGTCCCAAAAAAAAAAGAAAAAGAAAAAATAAAATAATCCAGAGTGGAGATAAGATGTAACATAATTTAATGCAGCAATGATTACTCAAAACAAACAAAGAAGTCAGGATTCAGTACCTTGTTTTTCTTCTCTAGGCCACCAATGATTCTATCTATAGCTGCATCGAAATGTTCCATTGTGACTTTTGCACTCTCATTTCTAGCAGCAATCAATGCAGCTTCATTACAAACATTTGCAATGTCAGCTCCAGCAAACCCGGGAGTCAGGGCTGCAAGCCTCTCAGAGTAGTACGATGGCTCATGATCAAGTTTAACCTTCTTCAGATAGATCTGAAAAATCTGCTCTCGGCCCTTGATATCAGGTTTGTCTATTGAAATCTGACGATCAAACCGACCAGGCCTCAACAGGGCTTTGTCCAAAATATCAGGCCTATTAGTGCCGGCAAGCACAACAACTCCAGCAGTGGTCCCAAAACCATCCATTTCAACGAGCAACTGATTGAGAGTACTCTCACGTTCATCATTGGCACCTGTTAAGCCACCACGTCCCCTTGCCCGACCTATTGCATCAATCTCATCAATAAAAATAATACTAGGTGCGCACTGTCTGGCTTCCGAAAATAAGCTCCTCACCCTAGAAGGCCCAACCCCAACAAACATCTCCATAAAATCAGAGCCAGATATAGATAGAAATGGCACACCAGATTCCCCTGCAGTTGCTTTTGCAAGAAGTGTCTTCCCTGTGCCCGGAGGACCTACAAGAAGAGCACCTTTTGGTATTTTTGCTCCTAACTCCTCGTATTTCTTAGGGTTTTTTAGGAAATGCACAAATTCCATGATTTCTTGCTTAGCCTCATCACACCCAGCTACATCTTTGAAAAATATCTGGACCAAGAAAAACAAAATCGAAGAAAAACTTTTTTAGCCAGGCAAAACTTATGTATTATTACATACAGGGATTTGACATAAATAATCGAACACCATATCTTGTAAAAAGGAACACTTATACTGGCTTATAAAACAGGCAGCAATGAATTAGGGACCAACATTTTTATCGGCCAATAAGATAAGCTAGAAGTAATATAAAAGTGAAGTAAATGAATGGAACTAACCTTGTTTTTGGTATTTTTATCCATTTTCGTGAAATGGGCTTTTCCAATATTAAATATTCCACCCCTACCCCTTCCACCACCACCACCAATTCCAATGCCACCCTGCATCTTCCGTCCCATGTACAAGAGAGATCCTAGAATCAAAATTGTTGGCGCAAATCTCATCAATTCTTGGTACCAAACCATCTCAGACACATAAGTTACAGGAACATAATCATGCGGGTCCACGCCTAAAGCTTCCTGGGCTTCCTCCAGCTTCTCCTCAAAAGATTCAACACTTCCAATGTTAAAATAGTACTTATATTGGCCCGCATTTCCTTTAGCAGGCACACCTTCAGTACGTCCCTGCAAAACCTCATCACTGGTTTGATTGGTAGTGCGTGGGGTGCTCCTCACATACACTTTTGCAACTGATTTGTTGGAAACAACAATATGATCCACTAAACCAGGTTCAAGAAGCTTGTTTTTGAACTCTTGGAAATTAATCTGTGAATATGAAAATCCGAGGCATATGACATTAGAGTGTGGAACATAAACATTTTAATCCATATCCCAAGACCGAAAGAGAACTATAGTGAGTAAAAAAGAAAATATGCTAATTACCACCTATATATTATGTCAACATTCAATTACAAACATTGAATTGGAGTATTGTAATATAGAGAGTGAACAATAAATTTGGTCATGATGAACTAGTCAGTGAAAAAGAATATATGCTAATCCTCCACATAGACTTTATGTCCTCATTAAGAATTCAGAGACTTTTATGTCCTCATTAAGAATTCAGAGACTTACACAGCGCCACGTACCTTCATTGATACATAATAATAAAGGACAAGGAGGTAATACCCTTTTTTTTTTAAAACATAGAAAGGGAAAAAAGATAAAAATTTACTCATAATCTCCTATTATGAAGTGAAGCAAGCAAATTAAAATTTAAGTCATTTCAACTATGCTGAAGCAAGTCGACATTTTCTTTATAAGTAAAGCAAGTCAAAAGATACAACACTGCAAAAAGAATTAGGTGAAGATTACAGTAGTCTTATGTTCATAATACTAGCAAACTAGAATCTACCCGTGAAAGCAGAGATGACAGCAATATTATGCAGCAGAAAGCTGCAGTTGGATGTATCCTTTGAAGCCCAAGATCTAATTCATCAAAATTATTGGTCAAGAAAGCATAGGTACACTGATCACATTAAGACCAATAAGAATCATGTTAAGGCTAGCCTAATTCGGGAGAGGTTCTTAGTCATAAAAAACAGTGCATATCCATGGAAGTACCAAGCTATTATATTAGAAGATATCACTGGACCCTTGTCATATACAACATTGAGGAAAACCAGCAATAAGCAGCCTACCACTTAGAGCCATGCAGCAAAAGACCAAGACAGACTTTAATTTTGCAAATTGTTGAAAGGAAATTGCAGAAAACATTATGGTGGACCATAATAGCCACTAAAATAGGATGACTAAATTGTGCAATATCCAGTAATCTCAGTAGGAACCAGTAAAACAAGTGTCAGAAATAAAATCAAAGAAGCACTCACCTGCTTCTGGTCTCGGGGACCAAAAGAGAAGGAAGAAAGCACCAATCCAATAAATAATAGAGGAGTAATAAAATTTTGAAACTGCTTTACGAAGTTATCCTGAAAATTTGCATGATCCTCAGTGTTCGCATCCTCTGGAAAAGAGTAAATCAATGTTATGAATCTGATGTTCACATGATAACTTTAAAATGGAAAAAATCCAAAGCCAAAGTCTATATATCGTATATTGCATTCAAGGAACTGAAAAGTCCACAAGACATAGGAACATGCTAGCACAAGACAAAATTGCAGAGGATCACATCCACAACAGTTATTCTATTTCAACAGCCAATTAAAGAAAACATCATGGCATAATTAACCATTCATAATTTACACCAGAAACCTGATTCGCTGATGCTCAAAACTTTCTATCATGAAGACAATTATTCAAAACTGCCTTTTTTCCGCTTACAGTCATGACTTCCATACTCTACCCACATACGGCAATAGCCAAAAGTACAATGTGTAAATACAGGACTACCATATGAACGTGACAACAATACTCTATCCATACCTTCATTAAAATGTTTTAAAGGATCAGTACTAACTCTATCATTCAAGTTAAATGAAGTTGGTGATTTCTAACCAATACATCCATTTTTCCTCAAGGTAGAGAATCTGAACTCAAGTTGCACAAGGGGAAGAAAGTATATTAAGGGAAAACATACCTTTGGAATCGGCCTTTTGATCACTTCCTTTGGGAATTTCCTTTTTATCCTTTGGATAGTAGTTCTCATAATCTAAACAAATTATGAAAGAAAAAAGAAGAAGAAGAAGAAGAAGAAGAGGGTAAAACATTAATAAAATCCAGACTTTAAACGACACGCAATCCAAATAAAGCAGATGAACTTCTTGTTCCGGAAGAAACCGAATTCAATAGATCTTACTTACTCTTTTTGGGGCCTTCGCTGGAGAAAAACCGATGAATTCTAGGGTTTCCAAGAGCAAATTTGAAATCTTTCAAGTAACTATTAGACAAAATCCCCTTATTAGCACCAATTGAAGTCAAATAACCCCTCAACAACCCTAATCCGATATCCTCGCGTCCAAGGGACGTGCTTCCATCCTGCGATTGCAGAAGCGCTCCATTTAGATACGAAGACCTTCCACCATAACCACCTAATAAACCGCTCTGCACCATATAAACTCCAAATTGATTACAAACAAATGCAAAAACATCGAAACCAAAAAACATCAGCCAAAGAAATGGAAAAAAAATTTACTCTGTCGATACGACGTGCCGAACGAGGCACAGATCGTCCGAGTCTAGAAAAAATCATTCTCCCTTTTTTATCCGAGCATGAACCAGTTGAACAATTTCGCAGCGAATAATGAACAAATACAGATGATGATTTAAGGATCAAACAAGTTTACAGAACATAATAAATAGATGAAAAAACACAATGAAGATTGATCTTGATCGAGGGTTTCTAGTTTGTTGCAATGCAAATATTAGGTTTTTTCCCTCTGCAATAATAAACTGGGGAGTGGGGGGTCTTTTTGTTTTTGGGTATGGGGATGGGGTGGGGTGGGGTGGATAGAGTTCGATATGGACCTTGGCCTGGGGACTTAAGGGGGGTAATTATGTCGTGTCGGTAGGAGCTGCTATATTGGAAAGTGAGGATGGGCTTGGTGATTAGATTATCCACGTCGTTCCGAAATCTAGACCGTTGAATTACCTCGAGATTTCCACCAGTATTCTTTGACCATAGCTCGTCCGAGTATCCGACGACTTTGCTGTAAGTTTCTTAGTGGTTGGTGACGATGACGTGAGCTGCCAGACTTGTACAACCTAAGGTTAAGTAATGAAATTTTATTTAGTGGTTCGCTCGAGCCATGTTTTTGGTCGTTGGATTTGTCTCAAGAGCGTCTCGCGTAAATCTCAAGCGCTTTTTATAGAGACTAATGATTTCTAGCTTATACACGTCGTCGAGATTAGGCATGTTTATCCACATGACATGAAAAATTGTTGTGGTGGATTAATCGGAGGGTTTCGTTGTTTTAGAAATTGTGGCTTCTTATCCATTCATAACCCCACAAAAATCGTAAAAGAAAAAAAAAAATGATATAGAAGATGTTTTAGCGAATTAGCAACTGAGCAAAGCCAGTATAAGATCCAAGTGTTGCCTGCACATCAACATAGTATATCGCTCTATGAAGACTTGCTTTCACCTTAGTTAGTCCACCTAAACAGCCACATTATCTAAAACCTGGCCCGAAGGTGAAGTAATTGAACTCTTAAAACACAAGTAGAACTCTGAAAAAATTACGATTGAGTTTTGAACTCAAGAAGACAATCATCCCACATGCAAGAGGATGCACAATCTTTGAGTTAAAAGGCTCAGTTGCAAATCACTTTTGAACACAAAACATTATATCCCTCTTGTGTTTTCTGTATCTATTTTTTGTTTTTTTTTTATCAGTAGTAGTTGTATAATTATACAACCACATTGTTGTAAATCTAAAAAAGAAACATTTATTAGATACAGAACTCTTTGAACTCTTAAATATCCAACAGTATTGCTTTTTAAATACTTCCACTCTCCAGGATGCAAGAAAACCCTTTACATATCTGATTTTTTTTTTTTTACAAATAATTGAAATCCAATAACTATCACATAACACACAGGGCTAAGTATGCCACCTCTAAACTGCAGCACCTCCATTTACAAAAAGTAATTGACAAAAGCCTGCTTTGTTATGTGCAATGAACTTGTTATCTGATATGTGTTCGCCCTAAAGACCAAACTCCGGAATCTCGGACGGGTGCCTATGCACAAATAAGCAGCTTCATTAAGAGAGTGGCAAATAACTTACAGAAAGTATTTTGTGTAATAGTTCAATTACAGAAGTTAATCGTAAATTTGTGAACTTTGATGACCGCACACTTACCGGTGCTTTCATAGAAGGAAAGACGTTCCAAAATCGTAAGGTCTCATCCCCAGCTCCAGTTACAATTGTCTGCGGGCAAGAGAGGTGTTCAGGTCACACGTTAACATGAATGCTAATATTGCTAAATGGAAGAGTATGAATGAGGCTAGAACAATTGTCTACAGAAACTACCTGCCCATCGGGTGACATAGCAAGATAAAGTACTCGCAAAGTATGACCAGTTAGGGTTGCTACCTGTTATCATATCAAGGTTTAGTTTACAACATCTGATCAGATTAGCGTTGGACTACAAAAATTAAAAAATATAAAGAAAGAACAGTCTTGTGTTTATAATAATTTTGCTACAGAAACAGTGAAGACCAATACCTTCCCCATTGAAGGGTACTTCCACACCATAATTTGATTCTGGGAATACCCATGTGTGCTGACTATCTCATTTACATTCTTACTCCAGGCTAGATTGCACACCTGCAAGAGATAACAATAGATGGGAAATTGGTAGGCAATTTAAAATAGATTAGGATCTCTTGATGTCTGGATTTCAGGACAAAAAACCTGGCTGCCTGTGTCCACACTCTTCAACTGGTTGCCGTTTGTGGTGTTCCAGAAGCGAATACAACGATCAGCAGTTCCACCCCCGGATGCAAGAAGTCCGTTTTGGTGTGGAGACCAGGTAATGGCCTTGACAGCTGCTGTATGCTGCGTAAGTTTTAAGACTGGCTGAGAAGAATGCTGGTTCCAAACCAAGAGCTGATCACAAACAGGATAACAAAACCACGGGTTTAGTATTTTGATGCATATAATTGGATAAGTGAAGCAAAATCTGATTGATAGATCTCAAGGTGACTCACCTGATTATCATTTCCACCTGATGCAAGTTCCCTATCATCGTGGGACCATTTCAGCCCACATACCTGAGCACGGAAGATAAACGACTTAGATTACTGTCATTTATCGGTGATGCTTAATTATGAAGGTGATAAACACAGGAATACATGGTAAGCGAACTGTGTCGGCTGGTGAACGAACAGTGTAGAAGAAGGTTTATACATAATGAATTAAAAACTATAACATCCTATGTGAGAGAGAGCACCAGATGAAAATGCAGATGTCCCTGCAGTTGATATACGTTAATAAACTAGAAAAGATCTTACCTCAGATTTATGGCCCACAAGCTTGCTAACAAAGTCATTTGAGACACGAAGATCATGCTGAAGTATGTTACGGTCTCTACTACCGGAAGAGAGTATTCGTGAACTCCATGCCAAAACACCAGTTCTTGTCTGATGCCCACCCATTGTGCGAACCCTCTTGCACTGAGTGCCATCCCAAACCTGTGACAGATATTGAATTGCTCAATAAAAAAAAGTTTCCAAAGATTGTAAAATAGAATGGTTTCAGGGTGAAACCGTTTTGGCATTGTTTGTTTTGGCATGGCATCCGCAACTTCTTTGATTCCATAAAAAGATTCAAACTTTAAAAAGTCTCCCACCCTAAAAGATCATTCTTTTTTCTTTTCCTTTTTTTTTTATTCCAGGCAAAAAATTCACAAAACAATCTGAAAAGCTATTCCAAATAAACACTCACGACATCCTTATTTTTGCAAAATTCAGCCATTATGGTCTGTGTTCCTGTGAAAAGATAGTAGGACAATTTCTTGCTGTTTTTCATTCCCTCCATTATTGAAACCCTTCTTTTGTCGTTCATTCTTTTGTGAAAACTGCTTTCTAAACAATGAGTGGACCTCAGCTGTGCAATGTTTTCAATAATAAGATGGCAAAATGGGGATTGAATGACTGTAAACACAACGATTAGTTAGAAAAGGGTAACAGATATGATTCCCTACCTGCACTTCACCAAGATTTGTACCGATCGACAGATATGAACCCTCCCGGGTCCATTGCACCGAGCACACACCATCATCAGGTCCCAAGTCACACAACTTAGTCACCTAAGAAAAGTAAACGATAGTTAATCTCAGACTGCTCTATGATTCAGACTCAACTTATAAACATACTAAGAGATGAACTATAATTTCAACAATATATAAGGAAGAATCTATCAGTTGTAGTAGCCAAGGTGTTAATGTGCCCTGGTTGTTAAATGATGCTTTTTTGGAAGGTGGTTTTAGCCTTGAAAAATCAAATTCCCCTGCATTGTTGGGTAATGAGAAAGAAATAAAGTTGCACGAGTTTTTACCTTGCTGGTTGACGCAGTCCATAGATAAACACAGGTACCCAACCCAACTGCAAGAACATTTTGCGAGGACCAATCGACAAGGTTCAAGTAGAAGTCATCTTGAAGTGAAGGTGCATCCAAAACCTGTAATCAATTTACAAACCATTTTTGTTATTAATTCTTTTATTGGTGTCTGACCCTTTATCTAGCTCATCAATTTGATACTATTTTTTATCATGTTTTTGTTATCTTTCAGAAAAATCTTAAATTTTTACTAATTTCCTCTTGCCCAGCCCAAATACACAAGTTGCTGCATATTGCCAATATGAATACCTCTGATCTTGTCTAACTTTAAATGAAACAAAGAGAGAATGAAAAAGAAAATCTGGGTTCCAAAGTTTTGTACCTTATGAGGAGTTTTGGGCACCTTCCGAGGCGGTTTCGGAGGCGTTGAAGCTTCACTGGAAATCCCACCGTCGTGACCCAAAATGGATGGAGAGAAAGGTGAACTTGGGGTTGAATGTTCAGTCTTGAACCTCAACATGTTCTTGCTAGGACTGATGGGTGAGGGCTGACCTGCAGGAGAAGTAGACCCAAAATCAGTTCCAAAGAGCTCAGCTTTCAGCAATCTAGAATAAGCCTCATTTCCCCCTTCTTTAACGGGTGAAGATTTCTCGATTAGCCCGAAAGTGTGAAGCCTTGAAGATGATCTGCAGGGGATGAATCTATCACTACACGTCGCTTTTGAAGGAGACGTCAAGTTTGAGCTCGCTCTGAAGGAAGAGGTCGAGAATGTCGTCTCCAGATGAAGTGAAGTTTCAGCCATTCCAGCTGGGAGATTTAACCCGCTTTTCCTTCTCTGGGTTGAATCCATTTCTTGGGTTTTCTCTTTTCTCTGTTGATGGCCTTTGGATGGAATCAATAATTTTTAGGGTTTCGAGAATCAAGATGTTCAAAGACCACTCTTATCTCCCTGCAGCAAGCAAAGTGGAGCTTTACAGGGGAATTAGGATTTTGTGTGGAGGTCTTTGCAACGGTCACTTTGATACTGTTTGGGGACGCTCTCTGTCTTCTCTATCTTTTAATTAGAGTAGATTAGTAGGAGATCTGAATTCTGAAGTAGCCGTTGGACTCAGAAAGCTCAGATCCACATGGCCCACTAAATGGTTCGATCAATGGATATGAAGTTTCTGAATACAAAGTTGATGGTTTTTTGGAGATCGATCAACTGATCCCACCCAAATGATCTTGACCATCAAATGGTTTAAACGGTTAGGATCCAACTGATCTGATCAAATTTCTCTCTTGATCCCCTCAGTAAATAGATCGAACGACTTGTCTTCTACCGAATCGATCTCTGGTGCTAAAGATTAGAAAAGTGGGATCCTTACGATGGTGGACACTGGGAATTTTGTTTAGCACACCATTTTTGTTTAAAATCCCTAATCCTCTCTTTATATTTGTTATTAATCTTTTGTAAATCAACAGATCATCATTATAAAAAAAAATTAAAAATCATCCTCACCATTCGTTCTAAATTTTTTGATCTGATGAAAAGTTAATTATAAATTAAAAGTATAATAAAGAGAACGGATCCGTGTACAATCTTATTTGTACATCGTTATTTTTACATTAGTTGTGGGACCCACATGGTGAGGAACCAATGACTAATTTTTTGTGAGAATGATCTACAAGATGAGTAGAACATCCTTACTAAAAATCATATCATTCTAAAATTTTTAACCTCATCAAAATTAATGGGAAGTTGATTAAAAATTAACGGTGAACAATGAACGATGAGAAAAAAAAAGTCAATTTTTAATGGGACTACCAATTTTAGTATGATTTGATTTTTTGTGAGGATGATCTAAAATGTGAATAGAACATTATCAAAAAATATCAACCTTTAGATCAATAGCATGTGAGCCCAGTGGCAGATCCAGGAATTTCCTTCGAGGTGAGCGAGCAGTCAACGTTGATAAGGTCAGCGTTGACTTAAGAGTTGAGTGGCGGTAGCATAATACACACACGACATAAAGAGGAATTCAGAAAGAATTCACTTCTTAATTCCAACAAGAGATTTTTACAAATTGTCCTCATTGAGTTTTATTTGTAAATCACATGTGTTTTACAAAGCCATATCCTAAAATTCAAAAAGAGAGACTAACCTATATAGAGAGCTATTTTGTCCGTCCTCTTTTCAAATTAGTATATATTCCTTCCCTAATCTAACCGTCAAAAGTTTCACTTTTAGATTATTGGTTGATTTGTTGATGGATGCGTGGAGGGAAAGATGAAGATAAGAGGAAAAAAATCGGGACTGAAGGAAAATCGTTACTCACAAATGGGTCAATTATTTTTTTTGTTGGTCAGAAAAACCAATAGATATTAAGGAAGATGAATGTACACAAATGGGTTAATTGTTGCCAATTAAAAAATAATTATTAATTATTTAAAAATCACAAATGGTGAAATAATAAAAAGATAAGTACTTGGGTTAGCAAAAGGAGTGAGTAAAGAGTAAAAGTGTCACACACTACTATCCAATTTTTATTTAAAATTAGGGTGGTCAAGTTTCAAGTCTTACAACCAAAACTTGAAAACATGGGGTGGTCAGTGGTCAATTGACCACCCTCCCTACTTACTAGATCTGCCACTGTGTGAGCCCCACATATCACTGTACATATAAAATGTACAAATAACACTGTACTGAGATCCGGACTCTATAATGAATAGTTTGAGTGTTCCAGGCCTGCAATTACCATGCAGCATATTTTGGTGAGGGCGATCCACTTGTGAGAAAGATCATCTTCGCCAGAAAAACCAGCGTTTGAAGCATCTCTGCCTGGGCCTCACAGGTGGGGTGTGAACGAAGTGTAATAATAATTTGGAGTCTTTAAGCATAAAAGTGGGGTGCAATATGTAAAGTGTCAACTGTAAACAGTACAGCGAGAGGTCCAAGACCCTATCTTCTTGTTCTTCCCGTCGAATAATAATCTGTTTCTCGGATTACTGTATCAAGATCCAAATCAGTGAACTCTTTTCGTTGATTCTATCTGCGATGGAAACCAATTCAATCTTCCTTCACTCAGCTACTTATCCAGTCGGTTTCTCTCTTAGAAGAGCCAACAGAGTCACACTCAGACCTTACAGCAAACACCTTCTACTTCCCCCGCTCGATGAGAACTTTCAGAACCCCAAAACCCTAAAAAACCCTTTGAAATGCTCATACACCAACAACATCTCCAAACCCCTAATTTTTATATCACCACTAACTACTTCAAAGAACAGAACCCATTTCAAGAATCCCTTCAAATGCTCATGTTCCAGCAGTAGCACCTCCGACTCTGACTTACAAAACCCATTAACCAAAATTCTCAAAACCCTCTCCTTCACTTCACTGAAGAAGTCCTTTTCTGAATTAACTCCACTTGATATCTGCAAATGGTCTGGGATTATCTCCGTCGCCATTGCAGCAACAAAATGGACGGTAAATCTCGTACTTAATCCTTTCTTCTGGATGTATTTCAGCTGGACCTGGTTATTTTGGCCATGGTTCTTAGCTGTGGGTCTTGCAATTTACGGTCTTTATTGTCTCCGAAAACATTCTCGCGGTGAAGCAAACATCTTTGAACAACTCGTTATAGTAAACTCGGCCTTTACATGGCTAACCCTTGTCCCACCTGCTCATTTCAATGGCTATCTTGAAGGATGGCCATTTGTATTCTTCTTTGTTTACCATTATTTCTTCTTCTTCAATGTCAGTATCAGGAAACGACTTTACGGTGACTATTACCTCCCCGAACATGATCCTAAATGGGATTTAGTCCCACCCAATTTGTATAGGTTCTTGTTTTGTGCTGGAGTCATGGCTGGTCACTGGTTTGCAGCAATGGAGGGACCGGAATTGCACTTAATTCCTGGCGGTTGGAGAAATTTGGGTATTTGGGGTTTGATTATTGTAACACTTTTTATGCATTACAACTCAAGTTTGTATCTTGCAAAGTATTCGGAGAAGGTTGTGGTGCCAACTTCAGTTGTTCAGTTTGGTCCATATAGATTTGTTCGACATCCAATATATGCATCAACAATGCTGCTTCTTGGAACTTACTGTGTTGCGCTTCAGGCACCTCTCAGTTTGCTGTTTATTATTGCGGTTTGTTTGATATATTATGATCAGAAGGCGAAATTGGAAGAGTGTTTGATGGTGGAGACATTTGGGGAGAGATATACAGAGTACATGAGTAAGGTTAGGTACAAGTTCATCCCTCTTTTGTATTAATTTGCTTAAAGCTATGATGTTGTTAATTGTGCAGCGTCAAGGATTTGTAAGGATTTCTGAATTAAATCAATATTTTGAGCTTTTAGAATTTAAATGTAGAGAGAAATTGTTTGAACATGATATGGTTCTTCCTCAATGCTATGATTTCTGCTCTAGTTGTTCCTGGTCTTCAATTAAACTGAAATTATTTGTCTGGGTTGGTCTAAATTGATTTGCTTGTCGCACCAGTATCTCAGCATTTGAAAAGTTTCTATTCAGCAAGCCCTTATACTTCCTTTGGCCTTCTTGTTTTTTCCGAGTTATCAAAGGCCTTCTATACATAGTTACCAGGATTTCATCTTACCATTAAGAGTATTCGTTAAAATATCTCTGGAGCTTGATTAAGTCCTGCTTGGCCATGAGGAATCAACTGATTTTCACTGGTGTTTACTTGGATATTGTCATGGTTGAATAAAATGACCAAATGTGACAAGTTGTTTTCGTCATGGGTTTGTTCTATGTTATAGACTAGTGGTAAGCTTGGTTACCATGAAGCACGAAAGGGCCATCACCACTCGAGCCATGTGTGGGAAACACCAACAATTGAAATATTTCATATGCTTAGCCAAAGATATAGGAGTTCACTGAATCTTGGTTTTATTTGCCTGCATGTATCATGGACCTCCCAGCTGTGCTAAGATCATAAACCTATACGCATATACGTGCATTTGGGATGTATAGCACAACCTGCAACTGCATAGCTGTTAATGTAGGGATGTGTCCTGAATCTCTTTATGTTTCTTGTCCTGACCCTCTCCCTAAATGCCCTAGACTTTCTATAAGTAAGGGAAGTGCATTAGTTTAGTCCCCCTTGTGATGCAAATGGAAAGTGGGTTTGTCTTACTTGGATTGGAAAGGGTTACATCTAAAGCCTACACTTAGCATTACTCATTAGAAAGCGTCACCCTAAAAACTTCAATTCCCATTGTGGTGCGTTGGAAACGAAAAAGTATAAAAGAACAAGGAAAACAGCTCGCCTTCTTCTGAAAATAGAACAAAGAGCATGCCCTCTTAAACTTTAGATCCACGAATTGATCCTTTAATTGATGTCACTAAGAGTTAGGTTTTGCAGTTTAGTACTGACCCACGTAAATCTCTTTTAATAGATAACCTCGGCTCTTAAGTAAGTTGATGAATGGATAATTCTCTTTGCGTGATGAATAGTTTTCCACGCTTGCAGATGGTTACCTTCTTTTGGTTTCTATGGAACTTTTGATCAAAAGCAAATGCTATCAATGCTTCAATTGTTTTGGCTATGGATTATTTATTTACTTGGCTGATAAGTGATAAGCCATTGATATCATGTGGGTGCTATACTTGGAGTTTTTGTCTGTGATTTGGTTTAATGAAAGCAACAATTGCTTTTGCTTTTCCATTATTGTGCATATTCTGTGTATATATGTAACATAATTCCACAGCTTTTCGAACTGTACTAGCATTTTGGTAGATGCTGTATGTTTAATCATTTTTGGCACTGATTCGTCCTACATAACACATATATTTCACTTGTGGCTCGTAGATGTTATATTATGGTTTTATACTTCTTGCATTGCTAACTTCAGTAGGCTGAGCTATTTATGTTAAAGTAACTATTCATAAAACCAAGTAACTGTTGGATTCTGAAACGCAGTATATTTTGCTATAAGCCATTCTTTGGAAATTGATTGCTTCTTGAATCAGAGAGTCAGTGATTTGGCCTGCACAAGATCTGGTTAGACTGGATATAACCTTAAAACAAAAAGAGAAAAAGGAAAAATAAGAGAGTCAAGAAGAAGAGAAAACAAAGTATAAATTGGTACTTAAAATTATCTAAAACATTTTTAGTGTTACAAGATCTCTAATACATAAATTTCTGAACATAAAAAATAAAAGATAGAATACTCTGTAAATTTGATTGATTTACTGTTATTATCATAAATTATGTCATTATAACCAACCAACCAAACCACACCATATGAAACCTTTTCCACTAATATCCAACTCACATCATTTGTCAAGAAAACCAGTTGGGGTTATTGGGTTTCACCCAAGCCTACACTAAACCAGAACAAAAATATACATAAAATCTGTATACAAAAATACTCACATGGTACTAGAAATAACAACACCAACATCAAAAGAAGAACAATTAGGAGACCAAGAGAAGGAAGAAGAGGAAGTAGGAGAAGACGATGAATAAGAAGAATTTGACAAAGTGGTATTATTGTTTGATGGATTCCTAATCATCAGAGGTACCATATCTTCAAGCAAACCTTGTGTGCCAGCAGCTGCCCCTTCAAATAGCTCTTCTGGAGGCCCAATCACAACTGGGTTTGAGTCGGTAGGGTCCATTAAATGTTGGGCTTCTGCTTCTTCATCTTGGACCTGTGTAGTGTTGCTGCTGATTTTGGATTTTTTGAAGGGTTGTGGGTAAGGGTGGTTGTTGTTGGGTTTGGTTGGGATGAAATGGGAGTAGGCGAAGTGGAGGTGGAGCCCTTCGTAGGTGATGATGAGCGTGTCTGGGTCCTCGCTTGACCGTTCTACCTGCTTCTTTGCACTGCACCTTGGGTTTGTACACCTATAATAACTCCTGCCCCCAATTATAAAGAAGAAAAAAAAAGAGCTATGTATTAGTCAAAAGAAGTGAAAACAAACTAAATCAAAGTTGAAAAAACCAAAAAACAAAGAACTGGTGAAGTCGACCCAAGTTGCTGGTGGTCCGTTGGCAAGAGCTGTTGGGTACAGATCATTGCACACTTTTAGGGTTTGGTATCATGGGGTTTCAGGTTCTATGTATCTAGAAAATTCAGGTTTAGATGGTTTGCTGCATTTGGAAATCATGGCCTGGCAATTAATAGTTGGATTGAGTTTTGAAAGATGAACCAATTTGCCACTTTTATTTTACCAATTCACCCTTCTGATTTCCAGCTTGTGTTTTGGTAAATTAAAATAGACGCTTATTAAAGGCTTAATTTACCTTCTAGTACACTTAAACCACAATTATGTGGATGTCATTTTCTTCCATGAATGAATTAGTTGCATATAACTCACAAGTGAGATATTAGACAAGTAAGAAATTGATAGCTCAGCAAAAGATCTTAAATGCCCTCATTTAAGTTGAATGGGTTTTTGGGGTCTTAAACAACAACTGCGCCCACCATGACCCTCCTCATAAGTCTACTCTACCCAGTGCAAACATCTTATTTTTAGGTCTTTACCAATTTGGAGGATCCCCCTATTTAATTATGATAAGAAAACAGATAAAAATACTTATCTAAAATGGTCCTATCCCCTTGATTTTTATTTTGATTTTTTTTTGATTTTTTTTACCTTGTTCTTCTCGTCCTTGACGAAAAAAGCCCTTTTGCTGTTAACCTCAAAACTTAAAAAGCAAAGAAAAATTGCTTTGATAGGAAAGGACATTGCTGTCATTATCCAGAAGTGGGATTCTTATTCATCATTTTTACAACTAGAGAGAGAGAAGGGATCTAAGTAAAATTCGAATAAGAATAACCTGGGGTTCTATATTATCTTCACTAGGTTCTGACTTTTGAGGACTTCAAATCCTTCTATGATGAAAGAACTAAAAAGCAAAAGCCCATTTCTAGTTTTTAATGAAGAGTATGAGGTGATTTTTTGTGAGGATGATCTATAAGGTAAAACGAACATTCTTAAAAAATATTAGCCCTTAGATCAACCTCATGTGAGCTCCACATGCCACCGTAGGTATAAAATGTACAAATAAGACTCTATGCCGATCCATTCTCAATATTATAATACAGTCTAGTTAATTACGTCATTATGAAAGTGTTTAATCCCCTGAAAACAGAAAACTACGAAAACACAATATATATATATATATTTTTATCAACTATTATTGGTGTAAACATGTGGTTTACTGATCTGTGGTCAAACGAAAACTTTTGGATATTCTTTAATTAAGAAAACTAGAACATCCTGTTATCAAAAGAAAGAAAAGAAAAAAGAAGAAATCGTGTAGGAAGAAAAGACATATGAAAAGAAAACCAAGAATTCCCAATTCCCCACAAAATTTCAAATCAAGTTTAGTACAAAATGTTCAAACCAAAATTGAAGGAAGAAAGATTCAAATCTTTATCATTTTCATGAACTTTAGAATAAAATTTAAACAAAAAATAATGAAAAAGGTGGGAAATTAGTCGTTTTGTAAAGACACAATAAGATAAAATTACCTTGGGTTTGGGCTGTTTTTGATTGATTTCTGTCCATACTTTCTCCATTTATAACCATCATCAGCCATTCCATCTCCACAACTCTTGATCTTCAAAGTATACTTATTGTCAACCTTACCCAAACCCTTCTCTAGTATCGAAATTCTGCAAAAAACAGAGTGAACCAAAACATAATTAATAACACGAATCAAATTCATAGACTGATGACCCAATTGTCCAAAAAGAAGGAAGAAGTATATATATATATGTGCAATAACATACCCGACCCGTGAAATGCTTTGGTTAGCAGATTCATTCGTGTTTTGGTTTGTCAAGGAAAGAGCAGTCTCGATGTCTTCGATTGTTGGTCCTGAGTAAACGTTCGAACTTAAACTGTTTATTAACGGTGGCTCTGATGAATGACTGCATTCTGATTCAGTACTGATTTCGGGTAACACGAAGAAAGGGGATTCATTATCAAGAAGCTCTCTTACAAGCTCCTCCTCTTCTGAACCATCTGACCAATTAGCTTGAAAATATTTCATCATTATCTCCAATCACGTACAAACAGCATTACTTGCAGAAGAAGAAGATGATGATGAAGAGGTCGAATGAAAGATAAACGATTTATGAAAAGAGAATAAAAGGAGAGAGAGAGAGAGAGAGAGAGAGAGAGAGAGAGAGAGAGAGAGAGAG
>MVGT01000437.1:1479777-1492576 GCA_002174775.1 Macleaya cordata | reverse complement strand
AAAGGCTGCAAGAACCGGTGTAAAAAAACGAAGACCGTTCTTTCTGATTCGGCCTGGCCCGGTCACCCTGCACAATGAATTTTCAGTCAGTCTTGAGTATTGTGATCTGAAGTGACAGGATCCGGATATGAACTAGCTGAGCAGAGTCCGACCCATTTAATGCCAAACCAACGGCTAAAAATCACGGATCTAATTGGTTTTGGTTGAAGGATTTATTTTCATGTATAATTGGACCCCCAAAGAATGGTCCACGTGTCTTACAGAGGAGACCTGGAAGTTTAGGTAGCAATCCATCTACAGTGGTTTTTTTTATTTAAACTACAGTGATTATAGTACATTGTATTAATTCATGTATATACCTAGAGAAGTTTGACTTTGAAGAAATTCCAAAAACTCATAAATTGAAGTTTCATGAGCAGGATAACCATCTCTCTCTTCTCTCTCTCCTCTCACATTTTATCTAAATTTTGTCTGTTTTTGTTCCCATCGAATGTGGTTCAGAGATGAATAGATGGGATAAGTTGGACCAGAACCACCTGACCCGTGATCCCCCACATTTAAACTAAAAGAAGAAATAAAATAAAAAATGGTCAACCACTAAAGTATATATTCCTCTTAATCTTTTATTTAATATGGTTCTTATCTACTTCTCATTCTCTTAGAAAATTCTCCAAGCAGTTGAGATTACACTTACCTATGTATAGGTGAAGCCTAGCTATGATATTAGTTAGGTTAATCTTATTATTATATAGAAAATGGCTACTGATCAGTGAAGATCCTATATAAGGAAATACTTTGAAGTTTTCATTCCTTATTTTTACCCTTTTTTATATGTTGGGTTTAATGCTCAATTATAAATACTAGTAAAAGCGTAAAAAAATGCGCGACTAATTATACATAAAATACGCCTAATAAAAGTATACCATTACAAATAGATGTAAGAAGAAGTGCCATTAGCAATGCCAATTCTAATAAAAATATACTATTAGCAATGCCATTAACAATACATAATATATGCCATTACTAGTAGTCAGTGGTAAGAAGAAGTGCCACTAATAAAAGTATACCATTACAAATAGATGTAAGAAGAAGTGCCATTAGCAATGCCAATTCTAATAGGCAAAAAACGTTATAATTAAAACTAAGGTTGATGTGGAATTTTGATCAGAAAAATAGCAAAAGCAAAAAAAAAAAAAAAAAAAAGAAAAAAAGAAAAGGTTTGAAATATCATGTTATGTTATTTTCTTTTTTGCAAATTTAGATATACCACAAAGGGTTGAAATACTTCACCTCTCAATTGTAGATTTAAATGAAAAAAAAATAGGAAAAGAAAATTAATGACGTTTACCAATAACACATTAACAATTGGCGGAGTTCTATCCTCGAAAAGAATACCCAATACGCCTCTTCTTTAATATACATAGGAGGGATACTTTTCTTAATATCAAAATGCCCAATGTGCACTCGACCAATTATGTTTTAGGGCCTACGTGAAAATGATTTAAGAGTTGAGTTTTGTTGAAGACGACCTATTAAATATGCCGTCCATAAATATTGTTAATCTTAAATCAGATGATCCGAAGGTTTGAAGACGGATCTCCTTACCATGAAAATGGACGATTCATAAATCACCAAGTTTTGGATGGGATTAGATGGTTTAAAATTCTCGAAAATCAACCATAAGATATATAATGTAATCTTAGGAATAATATCGCCACTCCTACCTCTATGTTAAGAGGAAACTCATCATCCCCCAGTTGACTTCTTCGATCCCCATCTTTGGACCATTTTAGGGCAATTAATTGGTCTTCTTCAAGTTTCACACACATAAAATTGCAAAAACAAATCCAATGGTCCTAACTGAGGGACTACCCTAACTAATAGAGATCAACAAAGGGTACGTTGTTACCTTGCTTTCAAGTTAGGGAAATGTTTGGCTCTACTAGGATTGACTTTTGCTGTGATTACTTTGTGCAACTTCAATGAAGACAAAGGGTTGACTGGCAGAAGTAGTTTAGGTTAAGAAGGTCAGCTAGGGAAGTTTTGATTCCATGAGTCAACGCATTCATTATTGATGTGGGGTCCGGATGCCAGCTAGTATTCAGAGCTAGTTGACAATTGACACGTGTAATTGAAGGGGCACTTGTGTCGAGCATACAGAAAGGGACGGCCTAACAAATCTTTCTCCTGTGCAGGGTTTGTGGTATCAGTAATGCTAGACCATCTAGAATTAAATCAGAGAGGATTACAGACTCGATACATGAGGTGACGATGGAAGCCACCAACAAGAGATTTTGAATGCTGAAGCATGTTTAGCTAAAACATGAGCTGAGCCTCATTATTGACCAAACGCTTGACATGAACAACTCGAATATCTTTATTTTTTAATTGAATTTTATTTAAAGATAAATTCTCATTGATGTAATTAACAGTGCTAAGAACTGTTATAGCTTCTATTAGAGCCATATTTATTTAATCAAGATATAACTAAGCTTTTTATGTAGCATATAAAAACATGATCTAATGAAGTAAGTATGTTCTCTTCACTGAGTATCACTATTTGGACTGATCAGACCAAGACACTAAAGATCATTTTAATTTATGAAGCTCTAGTTGATCCCACGGCGATCCATAAATCATTCAATTTTTGTAAGGGTTAGAAGTTTTAAATAATGTGATTTTTGGATCATCTCCATCGCACCCCCCAACCCCCACAAAATCCTGGCTATGTCTTGGTTCTATAGTCGCAATGCAAACATAAGTAACGTGCTTAATTGAGATTGGACTTCGGTTATCCACACCAGTCTTTGGGCTACATGTGGACCTGATTTAGGACTCATTATGTAATGGTTTGGGCTTGGACTTAAAATCAGAATACATATTAGATTAGGCCCAAGTTCGAATCAGCGAGTAGGCCTAAAAACGAATTCTTGGGGTGGTCTCCAGCTCCAAGTGGAAGCCAGAATTTAATTGACCTTCTAATAAGTTGCCTACTTCGGAAACTCACATGTTTCCTCATCTATTTGTGAAAGGAAACAGATTTATTGTGATGACTCTTCTTGGATGATCATCATGATCACTTGTTTGTTTGTACTCACGAGGTGGGGTCAAATGCCGCCCCATTCCAACGATTGATTTACCCTAAGAATGTACATAGCATACAATATGGGTATTTCGTATGGGGGGCATTTGATTAATTCACTTGGACTCACAACATTAATTATCTCTCAACCAACATGTCAAATAATATCTAAACCGTTAAGAGTGATATCTTGTGCATGCAAAAAGATCTCCGAAAACTTTAAACAAACTCAATGGCACAGATATTGCATGGGACCCGACTGCATTGACTCAACATATATATATATACCAGTTGACTCTCTCTCTCTCTCTCTCTCTCTCTATCTTTATGTGGGCCGGTGAACAGATCTAGCTAGATCAGCCTGTGGTAGTGGTGGTGGTCTTGTTATATATTCATCATCGTGGATGTTACCCGTATAGGCAATCCTCCTTTGGGGACAGGAAAAGGGCTGTATTGTATTCCATCGTCGTCCCCAACAACCTCCCACCTGAAACAACACAAACAACAACAGTTAATTACTATTAATATTAACCAAATTATCATGAATCAATATGGGTGTAGGGGCGGACTAAGGAATTCAAAACTGATGATTTCAACCCGGACTGAAATATATTTCACCAACAAAAAAAAATAGTGCGTACAAAATGTTGGAAGGACTTTCCTCATGATATCTAGCGAAAGCTAATCCAACGGTGCAACTATTTTTCACATATTCTTGTGATTCACATCCATCCTAAAGTGATATGCATCTACTGTAGATTATGTCTCCGGTAGAAAATTCTGTAGGCTTTTCGGTAACCCTAACATCACCGATAAATCGGCTAGCAGAACCAAATTGAATTGGGGAGTCAGTACTTCCAGCTAACTATCTTTTGATCAACAAAGCGCTACTACTAATTAGACTGTTAAAGAAGAGGATGAGAGGATTTTTTATACCACCCCTTTTTACACTACTCTTATACAGCTTTGTAGCTAGAGCCTAGCTACATGGGAATGATTCAAGGGTTCATTTTCAGTGGTGATGATCTTCTTACCATGTATATCATATTTACCAAAAAAAAAAATCAGTCAATTCTAAACTTCTAGCCGGTTCATGTATTTGGTGAGGGAGTTAAAAGTTTTTGAATGACCATTCACTCACTTTGATTTAAATTAATTTTTGATAGGGTTAGAAATTTCATAAAATATAGGTTGATTTCCATTGAGGATGATTTGCATTATGAAGAGAACATCGATCCTAATGGTAAAAGTACAATAGTAATACTATTTGATCTCGTCACATTATTTATTTGTCAAACTTTTTTGTTAAACTAGCATCTAGCTAGGTAGGTGGCTCAAAGATTACAATAAAGAAGGGATTCTAAAGAGAGAGAGAGAGAGAGAGAGAGGGGGGGAGAGGGAGAGGTACCTGTAGGTGGTGGTGAGGTGATGGAGGAAGATGAGCATCTCAAGTTTGGCCAACTCATTACCAGGACAGGAGTGAATCCCATTCCCAAATGGTAAATACGTGTTAGGTCTAGGTGGCACCTGCATCATCACACACAGACGCGCGTTCTTCGTTCATTTCTTCCATCATTAGAAAGAGAGATATATATAAAGCAGGGAGAGAGAGTTACATATCAAGGAGATAGATCCAAAAAAACATCATCTCACACAGAAGATATTATTGTATTTACGAGCTAATAACAAAATCAACTCACGTGATCTGACATATACGTGAGTAATACTCTACTCCTCACTACTGGAAGATATAGATACGTAGATATGATTCATATATATTATTATAGTAAACTAGCATCTGGGGTGCTCACTTCATCCTAAATTATTATTAGAGATAGAGACGTGTAGAATGATATATATACGAGTGAGCTTATATAGCCCAATAATAACCCATCTACTTTGTAGGACCCACATAAAATGTATTTAGTGGCTAATTTTTGAAAAAGATGATCTACATGGTGAGGAAAACATAATTACTTGAAATCAGCCCGTTCTAAAACTTATAACTTCATAAATCAGCCCTTGTAAATGAATGGTCAAAATAAAAGTTAAAAACTTACTAATTTTTTAAGGGCTAATTTGAGGGGCTTATAAGTTTTAGAACGAGCTGATGATATTATACATAGTGAGGAGAACATCTTCTCCAAAAATCAGCCCTTTGATACATTGTATGTGTGCCCCACAAGCAAGGAGTTATATAGGAGGGACTATATAAAGGGGCCTATATAACCTAACTATATATATATAGAGAGAGAGAGAGAGAGAGAGAGAGAGAGTGGACCTTAAATCTTGAGGGGTCGAATTTTTCAGGTTGAGGGAAGAAGTCTTCACAGTGATGAATGCTTCTAAACAGAGGAAGAACCTTCCATCCCTTTGGAATTAAGTAGCCTTCGAACTCCAAGTCCTTCACCGTTTCCCTGAACGTGAATGATAGAACGCTTGCTCTTCTTAGCGTCTCTTGAATTACCTGCATGCATATTAAAAGAAATCCACTTCGTCCGAATTAGTTCTTTCGATCCAATGTGACACTCGTTTTGGTCAAAACAAAGTACATTTAATTAGATCCCTCCATTTCACCCCTCATGTCATTTATTGGGAATGCTTTTAATTTTAGACCAATTTTTAATATGTCTAGCATTTTCCTTTTTGAATTAGTTGATATCCAGTATTCGGAGATCCTAAACCCGTTTAGGGCTGTCCCACCCAGACATTACCAACGTAATTAGAGGACTTATAAGGACGTAGTACCTAAGTTACTTCCATCAGGAGGACCACTTGGTTGTACATCTATCTGACCAATTAATTACGGTGGCCAATAAGAACGTTATTGCGAGAAATTAAATCCTATTTTATTAGTTTAACCTTTCAATCTACGTGGATAAAAAAAGAAATCGAAAATTAATATCAGTTTCCAGTTTCTTGCAATGAACGTGGCTACTAGCAATTGGCCGGTCGCAATAAATGGTTACCAATGCTGACTCCGTACTTCGGGGAGTTTCGTTGTGTGCCAGGTGGAACTCTTGCGACCAATGGACTCGTGGAGTTTTAACGTGGCCACGTCATAGTTTGAACTATACCTCGGATCCTCCAGATTGATGATTCGAGCATGAAGTTGGATTTGAATTTCCATTATGACTTAGGTAGTATCCGTGTATTTTGCTCCATGCCTAGGGGTTTAAATTGGGTCGATTCGGATTTCATAATGTTTATTTTTCTTAAGTGTGGCTGATTCAGTTGGTCTGACTCACTTAAAACATCCCACTTTTTATCACGGGAAATGCTAAAACGTACGCACTTTTTGGGGGATTCTCTTCCCCCAAACGCATCGTAAGGTTATTATCCCTTCGTGCTTTGAATCACATCTTTGAGTTTTATCTTTCTCAAATTTTTAAGCATGGACCACTGTCCACCTCAGGGAGGGATGTAAATCCCCCAAAAAGAACGTGCATTCTAGCATCACTCTTTTATCACATTCATATGTAAATTATACTTGAATGGGGGGATAGATGTTTGGTTGAACCTAAAATATTTTTATGTACGTCCTTCTAAGTTTTTTAAAGTTACCTATGCTTATGAGTCAAATTCAGACTATTACAAAAACAAACACTACCTTAGTGATGATCTCTATGAGCTGAGCCATGCGTGGGTTCTAATTAAGCCGGACTCACACTTGCTTTAACTAAAGAATCTAAAGATAGTACGAACTGAAGTAACCAAAACCCTAGAATTGCCACGTGTGTTTGAGAGGAGGTTGGTGTGTTTTAGTTGATTGATACACAAGTGATGGGATAGTCAAAATTTTCTTTTTCTTTCAGTTGAAAATGAGAGGGTTTACCCGGCTAGTCAGCGGCATCCTTCTTGTATCCTCCCACGTCAGACCTCGATTTTCTTCTATTCTTCTTCTTCTTCGAATGACTTCTTGTTCCCTCTGCAACAGTACTCAAATCTCTCTAAGTATCAATTTTTTTTACTTTACAAAAAATATATATATTAAGAAAATTAAACTTACCGTAACTTTGTAAAGGATATCTTGATTGTCATGTAAATATTTAAGAATCCAAGTGATCGTGCTAGCAGTGGTATCCCGGGCAGCAAATATAACTCCAATGATATTGTCAGCCACCTGAGAGTCGCTAAGCTGATCATAATTAGGTTTTTGATGATGTTGATGATCTTTAGATGATGACCCCGCCAATAGTACCTCCAACAATCCCCCACTTTGCTGCTGCTTCTTACTACTACTACTACTAATTTCCATCCTTCTCTTATTCTCTGCTATCACTCTCATTAATGTCTCATTCAGAACCTTTCTTGCCTGCTTGCATGTGTCGTCATTAACCAGTTAATGAAACGCTTCATAATTAATGAAGTGCCCTAAAATTAATGAACTTTGTAAAAAAAAAAAAAGTGATATATTCTAATATTAATTGCTGTTCAACCTTCAGGAATATAAATTATTCTATCAACAACCCTTTAATTATACTGAAACTTATATACACTAAACACATACGTACGTGTCTAATTATTCTTGTTCTTCAAAGCAGTGCGGTGGCCTTGTGGGACTAATTAAACCCATCGAAAGTTAGGTTATTTGATAATTATTGTGAGAGGCAATTATTCATCTTAATTTATACCTTCATTGCTTTTCTAAATGGTGTTCCGGGGAGATTAAACGGCATGGAATTGTAGCCTTTGTCCAAGCAGTGATACAGTTGTTTGATGGTTTCCGTCAATACCTCTGGTAATAATTGGCCTCCAAATACCGACAGCATTGCCACATCAAAAGCAAACTATACAAGAAATCAAATTTTAAATTTAATAGTTAATATGTAAAATTCAGAAATAAATTTCATTATATATATATATATAAGAAGTAATATATACCTTCTTCATCTCTTCTAGGGTGTTAATGGTACTGGTGTTCTCCCAAGAAGGCAGAAATTTGAGAACGATATGTTCGATATCGGAGATGGATCCTTTTATTGCACAAGGAAGAAAGGAGGTTTGAAATAATTTCTTAAGCCTGGAATGGTAATCCCCATGATGGAAGAATATAGCTTCAGGTCCTATCATCATCTCCTTGCTACGTGGATATGTAGGCTTAAACAAATTGGCACGACTCACTAGCACAACCTTCACTGCTTCTGGGTTTGAGATCATCACACAAGGGCAACCCAGAATATGGGTCTTAAATATACTTCCATACCTGCCGCCGCACAGATAATTAGCAGTGTACTCAATTAAGTACACAGAGATATATGAGAAAAGTACTACTACTGTAATACATATATAGTACCACAAAATATTAATAACAATTAATAATATTAAGATTTCTCTATATATTAAATATTAGTTTCTGCTTAATATTGTAATTAATAATTAAAATTTACCTCTTGAGTCTTTTGGAGAAGAAGGTGTTAGGGTTTTGAGTGTAGAGCTTGAGTGTCTCCCCTAGGAAAGGCCAACCCATTGAACCAGGTGGTAGGCGTTTGTCTTTAAGGAAATTACGCCATTGAAGCAACATTAGTAATAACCAAAAGAAGAACAAAAGAACAGATACAATAATTAGATTAAGAAAAAGGGGAATTACAAAAGCTCCAAGGAAAAGTTGTTGCATGGTTGTGGTGGCGGTGGAGGTGGTGGTGGTAGGGTAGAGGCTAATTAACTTTTGGTTCTTGAACAGAACAGCTGGTAGCAGCGGCTAACAACTTCAATCGGCCGGGTGGTGGTGGTATGGCAGAATATGTATGTAAAGATGGTAAGTTACAGCTGAGTGATACTGTTGCAGTACTGGCAGGGCTTAATGTGGGGACGGTTTTAAATAGAGATGAGGATATACAGGTGGCATTTCTTGCCCTGCAGCAGCTTTACATCTATTTCGTTGCAGGGTTAGTCAGTCCTCCTTGGAGACTCTGTACACCCAGGAGTAGTCCTGTTGCAATCCAGATGATTATTGTCTTATGTGGGTGTGCCAACTTGACACTTTTAATTCCGGGGTCCATTCCACGTGGTTAATGTGCCAATGGCAGCCCCTGTTAAGGTCTATTAATTAGGACTAACTTACTTTGAAAATCGGTTTAGAAAGAAAAAATTGCCCAGAATTTAGACACTTCACAAATTAACAATGTCCACCATATGAGATAATACTAACTAACACTTTCCCTTTATGCAGGGTTGGAGATAATGGACCTGGCCCATCTTTGAAATACCTACACTTATAACATGTTAAAGCCTATTAATCTTAATCCTCCTTGAAAATCGGCTTGAAAAAAAATAGTTGCCTAAGATTTATGCACTGCTGGAACTCGTTTCGTTCTCTTTAATTTGATGGTCAATGCTAATGCGCATGTGAGGAAATAGTAGTTATCCTGTACACAGCCTCTTGTTATGTGCTAATTTGGCCGTGTCTACGGTGCAGGGGGTGTTTTTTTTTTTTTAAATAAAAAATAAAAAATCTTCAAATAAAAAATGTAGCTTTCAAGGATTAACCCAATGCATGGGATGCACAGCACGAGCGCGTCTAGATGATGATTTTCGCACAGATAGACTGATCGAATCGCCTGGTAGATTTCGGATCTTTTTTGCGCTTCGAGTGAACAGGACGTAGTACTATTACTCCAGTGTCCAGCAGACTGCAACTTTATTTCATGTATGTATAAAGTCATTAATTTTGCATAATGATGGAGTACTCCAGATCCGGTACCCCAATTGATCGACCCGATATCAGACTGGCGGTGAAGCTCTACCTCTTCTTTGCCGCCACATGTCCAACCTCTTTTTTCTTTTTTGGACAAAATCTTCGTTGTAAGTTGTACCTGCATTTATATATTTATGAACGATCTGCTCGAATCATGGCTAATTGGCCCTTTTCTTGAAAAACAGAAAAGTAAAAGAACTGTAGCATATAATTTAAGAAAATTAGTTCCCTTAATGACTTCTTTTATCAAAAAGAAAAAAAAAATATTGAATTGAGATACCATGAAAGTCCGTGTTTAATTGTACTGCCACAGCTCTTCACAGAATACCAACATAATATTTTGTTTTTGAGAGAGAAACCAACATATATATTTTGTGTGTGTGGATATATATAGATTGAACACGTGAATTTACATTGCGTGATCATCTATATATATGGCTTCCTTCTCTTAAACCAATTGCTCCATCTTCTTGCCTCCTCATATCCAATAATTAATGGGTAAAAAATCTTTGGGCGGCATGCAGGCTGCATAAACCATATTCAAGCGTGTCAGTATGGCCTGGCTGAGATACATTAGAATCACACACTTGTAAAATACACGCTGGCATGAAATTAATACCCAAACAAACAAACCAACAAACAAACAAAAATCGCACTTTGTTACATTCCATGTATTAATAATTAATTAAGCTCTTGATCAGTCTTCACTCTTCAGTGATGTTATCTTAACGAGAGACCTCACACTAATTAATTACACCCTACACCGTATATACACTTAAAACCAAAATTTAAACAAAAAAGAGAATCTTAACACGTCATAATAATAATAAGGGGTTTTGTGATTTTAGTCCCTATTTTTATAACTCTTATGTTTTTAATCCACACCGGCAGCTGTGAACTCCTCACCGGCAGTTCAAATCTGAAATTTTTTAAAAGTGCAAGTTCAGACTTGTAGTGCAAGTTCAGACTTGTAGTGCAAGTTCAGACTTGCAAGTGCAAGTTCAGACTTGCACTTTTTTTCCAGTTAAAAAAAAAAAGTGAACAAGGGTATCTTAGGTATTTTTTAAAACTTAGTTTACACATTTTTTAAATTTTTAGGGACTAAAATCATAACACTATAATTTTTTAAGGACTAAAATCATAAAGTTTTAAAAAATAAGGATTAAAATTATAAAAGTATTTTAGTGAGGGATTAAAATCATTGGTCCCCTAAAAAATAAGGACTTTTTTTACATTTTCTATAATAATAATAATAATAATAATAATAATAATAATAATAATAATAATAATAATAATAATAATAATAATACACTAGCAGTATGTGCAATATCAATATGGCTTTTGAACATATGCATGAACAGAGATTTTTTTTTTTTCTTTATGACACGAGAACGACCGACTTGATTGCAACACGTATTAATAACGCTCCTTGGATTGTAGACACCTATGGTTCTTGGCATATATATATAATTCATGTGAGGATATTATTGGAAGGAATAGCTAACCCGAAAAAGATATAGCGTGGGATACGTGGCAATCATCAAACATCCGCTATAAAGTGACGTACGTGTTTGCTTTCCCACCACCACACTACTCCAATTTAATTTATTATTTAATATAAGGTCATGAGCACTATATCGAATTCATTCATACAGTAATTAAATCGAGAATATTAATTAATTAGTATAAAAGTACTCCCTGACTGAATAATTTAATAACACGTCATTATTGTTGTTGTATCCTTGATGTATAAGTTTAAGTAGTAAAATTTTATTCGGTAAACTTACGATTTAATTAATAGTTAATTCGTACTTAATCAATGTTTGTGTTCAATTTAAAACTTTATTATATATTTGCTTTAGAAAACGTTCATCAATAGATTTTTTTATAGATATTAACTAATACCTTGTTGTTAGGTAGAGATTTTGTAGGCGACCAAATAAAAAACTAATTAGAAATTATATTATAAAATTTAACTAATTTTTTATTAAATATCTGATCCCAGTCTAAAATTCCCAATCTAAATAGACTATACATGTCTCCGCGATCCAAACATGGCAGTAATAAGATGCAGCCGCCTTTTAATTAGCCATTTGTAAGAACCTTATAATCAATCCGAACTACTGAAGTTGGCAACTTGTTATAAAAATTACGACGACTTTTATGGGTCAATTGAGTAGTGAAAATATAGGGAAACTTTGGAATGGAGGATGGGCTATGAAAGTTTAAACCAACCAGGCCTAGAAATGGCTATGGGTGAAAGCCAATCTGTGTGGGTGACAAACTAGTTTGCTCCAACAATCCCCAAACTATTGGGAAGTTTTATGGGGTATTTTAAAGGCACCCTCTAAAATCATATTGGCAGGCCCAAGTTATAGGCATCCCCTACCCTAAATTTGCATTTGTTTTGTTATGGGGCCTGCCAATAATATTTCAGAGAGTGCCTTTAAAATTTCCCAAGTTTTATTGGCGCTTGCAAAATCTTGTTGGTGGGCGAACATTAAGAGCCCAAATCATTTTTCTGAAACAAATTTCCAACCCAAGCCCACAGTTGTAAGAAAGCAGCTCAGATTCGGTTTGAGTCTATTGGGCTGGGCTTAGACCAGCTGTCGTCCACCCAAATTTTGGCTGGCGGCAAAGTGGGGTCACAAATGGTGGAGTACTGTGTAAAACAACAAAGCTTCTGATTGAAAAAACAAAAAGACATGAGCGCTTTACACGTGTTGAGCTTAGAATCACAAGAATGAATCTTCTTAACCCTGGTCCACACTCCACAAACGACAGCAAATTAGATCATCAGATTAGATGAAGGAGCATTTGAAGCATTTTTTTTTAGGGGTTTTGTGATTTTAGTCCCTATTTTTATAACCCTTATGTTTTTAATCCCTTGGATTAAAAACATTTGTGAATTTAGTCCTTAGTTTTTAAAAAGACAATACTAACCTTTAAAAATATTTTATTCCAAATATATCCCATATCTAAAAATCATTAACGGTCGACTTCATCACTCCGGCGACCGG
>MVGT01000437.1:1450386-1474374 GCA_002174775.1 Macleaya cordata | reverse complement strand
ATCATATATGCAAAAAATACCACTAAAAATCTAATTTTTCTTCAAAAACTCAAGATTTATTAACCAAATATTGAATTTTTGGAGTATTTCAATATTTTGAAGATTAATATGTAGCCCCATAATCTCAAGGCCCATCTTGAAGAAAGGAGGCTCAATTTTTTGACCTTGAATAAAAAAAAACGTTGACTTAACAAAAATAGTGTTTTTCTTTGGGATTGTAGTATCGTTCTCTCTGTTCACCGAGCGTTTTCATCAGCCAAAACACAACACAAAGATGCATGATCGACAGGCATCTGTAGAAAACTTTGGACTTTGGAGAAACCCCCCCTAGTAAAATTAAGGCCAACGCATAACCAGTTTTGGTGTTTTGGAGTTGGCCCTTAACTAAAGTAACCCTCTATCTAAAATGGGGATTGCTTTTAACATCAACCTTAACAAAAACCTCATGACTTTGAAATCTTTGATCTTGCTATCACAAAAACAAAGAAATCTTTGATCAATAAAAAAAAGAAAAGAAAAGACAGAACGTAACAAATAAATTAAAAAGACAAGGAGATCTCATCAAAAGATCTAGGAAAAGAGAGGTAGGAATAATTCGCTTCATAAGGACAAGGTTTCGACACCTCTTCTTCCCTTCAACAACCATGTCCTTTGACAAGCTACAGTTCAACAATAAAACCACATCCATAATTTACTAAAATACCCATAACACCAGGATCAATTAATTGAGTAATTTAATAAAACCACCTAAAATATTATACCCTTAATGATGAACCCAAAAAAAATGGTCAACTCTCTATAATATAAATTCATGTAATAAGATATGTAAAATTAAATGGATAAATTTGATTTAAGTTAAAGGTTATATTAGTAAGTTAAATAATAAAAGATTGGACGATTACAAATAGAAGAATCTTACTTAGTTAACACTCTAAAATTAAGCTCGACCATCACCTAAGTGAAAACTAGACTGCATGAAAAATCATCTTTAGTTTGCTAGACAACAATTTCATCACCTAATTAATCAAATCAAACTGCTCTATATAAATATATATGCAATCACCACAATTAATTGCTCACACAACTCTGTACCCAATTACAATTCATCCTTACCAAAAAAAACCTTGAAGAGAGAAAGAGAGATGTTTGCTTCTCTTCTTTCACCTGTTCTAATGGGAGCTCTGTTTCCAGCATTATGTGCCTTATGGTTGTTGCCAGGGCTTGTAGTTGCTAACAACGGGCCCATTACAAGGCACTACAAGTTCAATGTATAAATTGAAACAGTTTTCATCCAATACTATCCTACTATATATTTTCTTTTATTTTTTCTTAAATAAGCACAAAAAAAGAAAGATTTGTTTTAATCTATTTACTTCATTTTTGTTGATCAATTGTTTTCTTTCTTTTTTGGTATGTTTTTTTTTTTTTTTTGTAGATTAAGTTACATAATGTAACAAGATTATGCCATACAAAGCGTATAATTAGCGTGAACGGGAAGTTTCCAGGACCGCCCATTGTCGCTCGCGAAGGAGATCGAGTGGTTGTTAAGGTGGTAAACCTTGTTCAGAACAATGTAACCTTGCATTGGTATGAAACCACCCCTATCTTCATTTTTTCTGGAAGTAGATAAAATTCCATGTGTTTGTCTTAGAACTTTGTTTTGTTAATGCTGAATGGGGGGGGTGGACGACAGGCATGGAATTCGACAGCTTCGAACTGGATGGGCTGATGGGCCGGCATACATTACTCAGTGCCCCATACAAACAGGCCAAACCTACATCTACAACTTCACTGTTACCGGGCAGAGAGGGACTTTCTTCTGGCATGCCCACATCTCTTGGTTGAGGTCCACTCTCTACGGACCCATCATCATCCTTCCTGGGTTCAACGTCTCCTACCCGTTTCCTAACCCGTACAAGGAAGTCCCCATCATATTTGGTACCTAACGATGATAACCCTGCATTTCAAACCCTAAAATTTTCAATTGATTCACCTATAATGTGTATATATGGTTTGTTTGTAACCTTGAACTTTGGATTTCAAATTCCAGGAGAGTGGTGGAATGCAGACCCAGAAGCAGTTATAGCCCAGGCTCTGCAGACTGGAGCTGGCCCAAACGTTTCTGATGCCTATACCATTAACGGACTCCCAGGGCCCTTGTACAACTGTTCCTCAAGAGGTAAAAATCTCTATGAGGACATTTTGGCCAGCTGTAAGTCACAATNGAATTCATGTTTCCCAAGTCTTTGGAAATATGAACCCCCAGAAACATGAATCATTTAGTTTGTTTAGCAACCATAAAAGAATCCACGGATTCATGAATCCTTCAAAGCTTCAATCCTTTGGTTTGTTTAGCTGGCATTTAAAATCTAAAGAAAATCTCTATTTTGTTGTTTTAATTTCGTGGGGTGTAATCTACATTGAGTTGGGTGAATACATAGTGAATCTTTATTTTAGAAATCCAACAAATTCTAAGGGGAGAGGTGGGACTTCAAAACAGGAATTTGCTGGAAAACATGTTTCCTTAGGAAAGAAGTTTCTAGGGATTCTTGGCGGCCAAACAGAGCAGGGAAACATGAATCACTGGTCCCCATTGAATCCCTACCTTGAAATCCCCCTTCCAAACAAACCTTAAAGCTCTATATAAATATAAATTTTACCTTGGGCTTTAGTCTAGGTCAGCTCTTTATTATGTCTGCCCTGATTGACCATATTATTAGCTAACGTGGCATGTAAATTACATTAGTTGCAATATTATATGGTCAGTTATTGTTGACAATATTTTTACATGGGATATGCAATCTAATATATAATAATCTTGAGCCACTTCAATCATCGCTAATTAGTTTTGCACTAGATGCTCACAAATTTAATAGTTATGTCATCATATCATAATGTGGTCAATATAGCATTACTCAAATGATTAATTTTGATTGCATGTAGTTGTTTTATATATTGTTGAGCTTTGAATGCAGAAACATTTAGGCTGAAGGTGAAGCCTGGGAAGACGTACCTTCTCCGTTTAATCAACGCTGCACTCAACGATGACCTCTTCTTCAGCATTGCCAACCACACCCTCACCGTCATCGATGCAGATGGCGTTTATGTTAAGCCTTTCGACTCCGACACCCTTTTCATTACTCCTGGACAGACCACAAATGTCCTTCTCAAAACCAAACCTCAGTACCCCAATGCCAGTTTCCTCATGGCCGCCGCACCATACTTCACTGGCCTTGGCACCTTTGACAATTCCACCACTGCCGGAATCCTTCAATATAAACAACCATCCAACGATTCCTCTATAGTTACTATGAAGAAACTCCCACTCTTCAAACCAACCCTCCCGAGCATTAACAATACTCTCTTCGTCGCCAATTTCAGCAATAGAGTTCGTAGCTTGGCCAATGCTCAATTCCCGGCTAACGTCCCCCAAACGATAGATAAGCACTTCTTTTTCACAATTGGGCTAGGTTCGAACCCATGCCCGAAGAACCAGACCTGTCAAGGACCCAATAATAGAACCAAGTTTTCGGCGTCAGTGAACAATGTCTCTTTCGCACTACCCACGACGTCCCTCCTCTACTCATACTTCTTTGGACAATCAAAAGGTGTATACACAACTGACTTCCCTACCAATCCACCATTTCCCTTTAACTACACTGGCACTTCACCAAACAACACTAATGTGAGCAATGGCACCAAAGTGGTGGTGCTTCCTTTCAATTCAAGTGTGGAATTAGTGATGCAAGACACTAGCATTCTTGGTGCAGAGAGCCACCCTCTTCACCTCCATGGCTTCAATTTCTTTGTTGTTGGCCAGGGATTTGGAAACTATGATCAAAACAAGGACCCTGCTAATTTCAATCTTGTTGACCCCATTGAGAGGAATACCGTTGGTGTGCCGTCTGGCGGTTGGGTTGCCATTCGCTTTCTCGCAGACAACCCAGGTGGGTAATATATATTTTTGTCAAGTACTAATGCAACGTCCAATTAAGTCGTGGTTCTTACTTCTTAATTACCACGGATACACTTTTAGCTGGTGACCGAAAAAAAAAAAAAAAACGTTCATAAGATACTTAGGCCCTGCTTGGTACATCGTGAATATTCGCAAATGCGAAAATTCACGGTTCTTGTAGGTGCTAATTAAAATTTATAAATTAGAAAAAAATAAATAAAAAATTTTAGATTGTTTATTTTGTAAGCATATTGCAAATCCCATCAAATATTTGTTATTAGATGCTCTCATCAATCATCTACAAACACATGATAAACCGTAAATTTTTGCATTTGCGAATATTCACGGTGTACCAAGCAGAGCCTAAGAATCTTTGTAAAAAATGCAAACTGTTAGTTCATCATGTTTTGTAGGTATTTGGTGAAAGCATTTATACCCTAATTGGTATCCTGCTAATATTTTACATCCATCAAGAATACATCAACTTTGTAGGGGGATTTTTGGTGAAGATCAATGTTATATATTCGTAGTAAGCTCACAAATAAGAGGCAAAAAGATTGTGAATATTCACAATTTTGAAAACGCTGAGAATATTCAAATCACAATGAAAATATACCAACCAAAACCTATAAAGATTGTGGCATATATTCTTATTATTTGCATCATGCAAATATTAGCAAATAAGCAGGGCGCTAATAGCAAATATTTGCTAGGATTTGCAATGGGCCTACAAGTTGAATATTTACATTTTGCAAAAAATTCGTTTCTTTTGTCTGAATCTGTGGATGATGGCTGGGTTTGGCTCCACGGGCTTATTTCCCTTCCTAATGTTGGTCCTGGACTTAGTCGAACCTGGGATAAATCCCACCCATTGAAACCTGAAGGAGAGAACAGGCTAGGCCTTAATGACAAGCTGGGCTTTGGCCCTGCAGGCTTATTTCCCATCCCAACATTAGACTTTAGACCACTCTAGAAATTATACCTGTTAAGTTGCTGATCTGTCTTAAAATGATGATGTGTCAACAGGAGTATGGTTCATGCACTGCCACTTCGATGTCCACACAAGCTGGGGATTGAGAATGGCGTGGATCGTGCTGGATGGGAAACTACCCAATCAGAAGCTACCCCCTCCCCCATCTGATCTTCCAAAGTGCTGACTTTGATCGATGTCCGTCGTCTCCTACTCATCAAAGTTCCCTCACCGGCCGGACCTTATTTATTTTTTTTCGCGTTTTAAATTATTATATTCTTTTGCTCTCTTTACCTTGAGAAAATGAGGCTTTCTGATTTTTTGAATTTCAAAATTTTCTTCTTGGTTTTGGTTTTGGTTTTGGTTTTCTTTTTTTCACTATTGTCTTCTGCAGTCAAAGTCAAAGTCAAACTGAAAGTCAACAAAACTCAAGGAGGGGATGGCTTTGTACGTAATTAAAATTATGTAATCCAAGTTTTTTTCTTTCAATAAAATTGGGACTTATGGGTTTTGTGTACGTTTGTAGCATAGCCATTGAAAAATAGAACATAAATTTTTTATTTTTAATTTAATGCTACTTGATCAGCCCAATGATTGTTGTTTTACTGAAGCCCACATATCATTTTGGGTACCAAGAAGCACGTTGTTCTGATCTCACTGGCCCATTAATGCAGGGGCCCATTTTGTTGTGGACCTTATGTGTTTTTGTACTAAAGAAGCCCTCCCAATAAATGGACGACCTTTTGTAAATTTGTAAATTTTTAAAGAAAACTTGTACGTCCATCCCACGTTATTAATATTACCATCTCAATGATCTTACACCTCATTTACATTCACCTCTAGGGCTAACACGAAAATAATCATAGGAAAAAAAAAAGCTGACATAAAAATAATCATAGGGCTAATATTGATCTAAGTGATGAGGATATTATCCTCACCAAACTAGCCCCTAAGTCACCTCCACCCAGGTCCATTAAGAAGGTGTAAACAAACTGCTGTAATAAGATTAGAATAATGTAAACTTACAGGAAAATTTTATAAAATTTTCTACCGAAAGCTAATCTGACGGCAGAATTATTTTTTACATACCATTGTGATTTGCATCTATCATAAAGTGATATGCATCCACCGTAGATTATGCCTTCGGTATCAAATTTTATAGGATTTTCGGTAACCCCAACATCACCGATAAGATTAAAGCTTTTAAGAAAAAAAGAAGAAGAAGACGTTTTTGTGATTTAAAAGTGAATAAGCTCAATTGGAAGGATATTTTAGAATAAAAAGTACATGACTTATAACCCTATCATAATTGTAGAATAGGGAGGGATAGATTGGATTTTTCTGTAAAAAAGAAAAAAAAAAAAACAGTCTTACAATTTAGAATTACTTAATAAAATCTATGAAAATGGAAGATTGAAATGAAATAATTAAAAAAAGAGGGCACGCACAAATGACCCAAGAATTCGGCTAAACATGATAGAGCCGCGTTTAGAATAGTAGAGATATTGGTTGATCCGAATTTCAAACTGATGAAATGTGAAAAGAGATGACAAGACATTTTGTGCTCTGAGAGACTGAGATCGAGGTGTTAAAATCTACTCTGCAGCAGAAATAGCTTGATTGAAATATAAAGGGCTACCCTTAGTTAATGGATGGATACAGCTTATTTGTGTACGTACGCAAGTACGTAGTAAAAAAAAAACTCCAGTAGTGCTTGAAAAAGCTGGATTAGATTTGTCTCTTGGATAATTGAGGTTATTTTAATGCTTTGGATCCCAAGAGGGGTCCGTTACGTGGTCCCATCCGTATTTGCCCATTCACATCAATTCAATTCAATTTCAATTTCAATTAAAGCTACCCCTCCCTACCTGACCTATCAACCTCCTCAGTCGATTGCTCGACCCACGACCCAAACCTCTTATTCATCTTAGTACTGCTTTATGGACCGATTAATTGCCCGAATCAGAGCCAGACGTTTATGTGGCACTGTCATGTAAGTTGAAAATCTTTTTAAAATACTTATTAAAGGAAAAAAGTGGTGAATCTCACCCTACCGCATAAGCGTCTGGCACCAAATCCATAAAAGCATGATCCAAAAATCATTATTGTATTTATCATATGTTTACTGGTAGTTTGCATGGACAAACAGGGCCATAGTTATCCTAATTAGCAAAAGAATACCATACTATGCAGCCGATTTATCAATTTGACCGAGAATAACTGCATATACACCTAAGATTTTGGGTTTCTCAATGCATTGCAATTTAGTTTTAAGTTGCACGTTTACAAATTTCATATTAACAGGATCTATGTTTAGTTGTTCACAACGTACACTCTCTTTTTTTTTTTGCAAGAGAAAAACGATTCAGTAATTACAGGGGAAAACAAAAGAACAGAGTATTGGCAAAGTTATTACTGACCTCCAATACAACCCTAAACTCCAATCACATGCCAGCTTAACTCTTAAAACGATAATATATTACATCAGGGGACTCTGTTACAAGCCAAGAAGGACGATGATCATAAAACTCGATCAGATTGGCCATTAGGTAAAGAAGCTCTTCTTCTGGCCATCTGTTCACAACGTACACAGGAAATATTGGAGGGACCAAGTTGAGGCCTGAGGGGCCACAACCCCCCACGCTCTTGAATTCATCATTTGTTTTATGAGAAACAATATACTTTTTTTTTTATGCATAAATTGTTTAGTTTTACACTACAACCCCTCCAAAGGAAATCTTAATATCGTTGTTGTGAGTTGTGACTTCAGTATAAAAGTTAACAAACGAGGGCTGTTCTGATGCATGGGAAGACGTGTAAATAAAATAATGGTTGTCATGAGGTCAAAGGTAACTCTTATTGACCATCTCCAATTAGTTTTATTTTCTTTATTGTCTGATATGTTTGGAACAAAAAGATTGCATATGACCTCACGTCAAACAAGGGCGTAAATCTAAATCACCAAGAAAAAAAGGCTTTAACACAAAAGTTTGTTCTGTGTTTCGACCACTCCAAATTCTAAATCCGTGCTCCTCTTTTGGACACGGGAACGGACTAGCTGGGCTGCTCGTAATAGTCCTAACATACAAAAGTAGTGTTATTTGGACCAACCAAATTACAAAAGCTGTATCCGATTCTTATATATCTTATGATCAGTTCCACTCTTTTTAAAACATCTTGAGGAAGAGGAAAGTAATTGGTTTCATCCTACCACATAAGGATTGGGCACAATTTTTGTAAAGCCATCGGTCCAAACATCATTTTCCCTTTCTTAAATCACCCTCCTTTTAGATTGCATGTGGGGACTGAAGTAGGTCATAAATAATTCACGTACATACCTCGCAACTCGCAACCGCAATGAATTCATGATTTGTTGTGGGGGAAGGGGGAGTCATCATCAATCATCCATCTCATACAAAAGAAAAACAATAATAATCAAAGAAGAGAGAGAGAGAGAGAGAGAGAATCACCTCTCTTCCAACTGCTCGATCAAATGCGTCAAAGAGAGAAAGAGAGCACAAAATTAGCAATTTCATGCATGCGTTTCGGCAGCGCGTCTCAACCCCACACCCTAGACTGTCTCCATCAGTCAGATTTCCTACTCCCTCGTCAGGAATATTATTTAATTTTCTCTGCAAAGCTCGCACTGACTTCATATCTCCCCCACAGCCACAGCCACAGCCACAGCCACAAACCCACACAGTAGCTCTATACAACGGTAGATCTATTGAGACCGAAAAGAATTTCGGTTTTCAGTCCAAATTCAAAATCTCAAGAGGGCCCCACAAATTCATTGTAGAGTCGTGGATTATAATTTTCTCTTTTGATAATTCCAAAAATGATTTTTTTGTCCATAGTTAGCATAATAGGCAGATTTAGACTCTATATATATATATATATATATATACTAGTCCCCATATCCCGTGCAGAGCACGGGGTTTCTTTTAAAAAAAATTTAATTTTTTTATTAGATAATTAAAAAATTTACTTGTTTTAGATTGGTCCATATATTTATAATGTAGGTTTTTTTAACCTACACTTAAGAGAGGGTTTTGTTAACTCAATAATAGATAATAGATTGGGCCATATGTTTATAATGTAAGTTTTTCTAACCCATACCTAAGAGAGAGGGTTTTGTTAACCCAACGACTTCTCCTATAGTATATTATAATAGATATATATTAGATGAGGCGTTAAACATATTTTGAAAGAGTTTAATCATACTTTCCTAACCCTTATTCCTAAAAATAGTTGTCCTCAATCAACATCTGATTTTCGTCCAATCTGCCTTTGTAATACAGCTTATAAATTATATCAAAAATTTTGTCTAATAGGATGAGGCCCTTTCTTGATAAATTAATATCTCCTTACCAAGCAGCTTTTGTTCATAATAGGTATATCACTGATAATATAGTAATGGCACATGAAATTATTCATACAATAAGAAAAAAGAAGAGTAAATCAGACTTAATGGGTATTAAAATTGATATGGCTAAAGCCTTTAATAGAATTGAATGGGACTTCCTTATTCAAATAATGTTCAAAATAGGGTTCTCTAGGGATTGGTGTGACCTCTTACATTATCAATAATGTTCCCTTGTCTTAGTCTTCCCTCAAATTTAAATACTATTTGGTGCCCTCCCCTATTGATCATGTTAAAATTAATTTTGATGCCTCTTATATTATCAATAATCAAACTGGGATTGGATTGGTTCTCCTTGCGACTATATGGGTTTTTGTAGGGGGTGAAGATGATTCCAACATCATCATATTCGGCTGAAGAAGCTGAAGGAATAGCTGCTATCTTGAAGCAACAAAATGGGCGATTTCACTTCTGATCTCGCATGGGTTATTCGAAGGGGATGCTAAGTCTATCATTAACTATCTTATATCGCCTACTTCTACTACCTCTATAGGATGGCGTATTCGAGCGCATCTCGAAGATGCTCGAACTTTATTTCCGTTATTTACTTCAGTTGCTTGTATATATGTTAAGCGGGCAGTCAACTCAGTTGCGGATGTTCTAGCCACTCGGGATAGAGCCTCAACAATTGAAGTTTCATCGACTGGACCGCCCTCTTTTATCTTTGATGCTCTAAACAATGACTTTGTCTCTATCAGGGCTCTGCCCTCCTTATCTATCTAATATGCAATCTTTTCCTACCAAAAAAAAAAGTGGAACAAACATTTCATGCAATTATATGATGTACACGATCATGTCATCTCCGAGTACAAAAATTCGCATCATAAGATTTGAATAGTGCTGCACCATATAATCGTTTTAGATGGCCTGTCAACAACTACAGGTGTTTCTTGGGTTGATTCAGTGGTGCTACAAAATCGACAGACCACCAAATTCGCGATTATGCACTTGGCATATATATATAGTATGAGATCGCCTCTCTTTTTTTGTTCGATAACAAAATAAATTTCATTAAATCACATTAAAAAATACTATATATACTCATTATTATTTTGGGCAATCAAATTCGTAAGCCTTAATTTATTGGGATCTTATTAACGCCCTCACCAACGTGAATGAACAACGTCAAGATCTAGGCTACGTACGGGTCGATCTCCTAGATCACATTTTGAAAAGGGATATGAACAAAAACAATTAATCATCAGGAAATTTCAATAAGATACCTGCAGACATGTGTTAATTTTCTTAAGAGATGAAAGATGAGGATCGAATAATACCCTAGCTGCATGAAGCTGTATACGTTTTAGGCATTTACTACTTGGAGTGATGCTAAAATGCCCGCACTTTCTGGAAGATTTACATCCCGCATCACCATCCATCTAAGGGCGGGATGTAAATTACCAAAAAATACGTGCATTCTAGCATTATTCCTTTGGGTAAACCCATGAGCTAGTCCATCCAATATATAGCATGGATATCTACTACTACCTAGCAGTACTGTTGCACCCACCCCTAGCTAGCAGCTCTTTAGTAAAAAGATGGAACGTACTCTTCTTAATTCAATTGATAGATACTCGATCGAGGCTAGGGTTTTCTTGCAGGACGACGGGCGCGGGGAAATAAATTAATTCCCCATCTCTTTTTCTATTGCCAGTCACAATTTGTTTTGCATTAAATTTTTTTTTTTTAAATATATATTTACTTTATGTTTAGGGTTTTGAAAATTCTCCAACTAGGGTAATATTGGGATCGGGTTTGATATGATTCACTCTGTTGTCGAGTTATGGCATGGGGAAGTAGTAGCAGAGAGAGAAAGAGAGAGAAAGAGAGAGAGAGAGTAATGTAAAATATGGGAAGATAAAAAAAAAGTAATGTAAAATATGGGAAGATAAAAAAAAAAGTAATGTAAAATTTGGAGATGAGAGAGAGAGAGAGAGAGGTAGGAGTATATTGATGTTGGCCACAAGGAAGGCATTCCGCCCCCACTCTGTCTGAAAAGGAAGATCTAACCGATTGATCAGCAGTGTTAAACAGAGAGAGAGAGAGAGAAAGAGCAGCTTTTCCCTTCTCTCGTGACAAAGCACGTACGTACGTACGCACGCTCAGATTTAATGAGATGATCTGCCAACGCCTAGAGACCACCACCCAACCCAACCCAACCCCCTCCTTTGCTTTAATCGATCTTATCAAGCTGCCAATTAACAACGAAATTGAAGCTAATTTATTAAGGAATTAAGATGCATGGTGAGATGATGATGATGATGACGATAATTTAATTTTGCCAAGATATATGATTATCCATCTCACCTGTGATTTGACTTACGGACGACCAATTGTGATATCTAATTAAAGAGAGGACAAAATACACCTTAATTATATATCTCTTATTAGTGGCATCCACTACATTTATTAATTCTCACCTAATAATTAAGCTTTTATTAACGGAGTTCAGATTAAATTTGTGTTTGATTATGTGATAGGATTCAAGTCCTTTCTCTAGGAGCTTCTGTATCCTTTTCCCAATTTTTTTTTTTGTCCCTTTGCTGTAATTTAGTGTTTTTTGGACGAGCCTCAGACTGATTTTCTTTTTCTTTGTAAGAATGCATGTTCTTCTCACCATATAGAATATTTTTTTAAAATCTTAAAAACCCAAACAAAAATTTATTTGAAAATCAACTATCCATTATTTAATGTAAGAATCTGATCAAAAAAATTATTTAATGTAAGAATGTTTATTCAACTGTGATTTTTTCTCACAAAAAATCAACCGTTAGCTTGTCGCCTAACAAAGAAAAAAGGATAGAGAAAATGGGGACATAGCATCCTATATCTTCCTCTAGCATGCAAAAATAGAAATCGAGAATACAGAAATTGATAATAGAAGTGAGGGATACACATATAAAACAAGATAATAAGAAAGAGTAGTGCCGGTGAGAAATTAAAATTATAGAGAAATTCATGCTGAAGGATTACCAGGGCTGTCCTAAGCTACAGTTTAAAGAGAAATTTACGGGGCAGATTGAAACGTAGGATCTCTTAAATGAGTCCAGTAAGCCATTACGTTATATAATTATAATGTCGTTAAATGACAGTGGCTGTTTTTTACCTTTATAACGGTTATAACGACCGTTATTTTGTTAAAACTAACATAAAAGATCGTTTTGGTCTCTCTTAATTATTTTCTAAAAATTAAAAAAATTATTATTTTATGTTTTTACTATTGTTATTTTATGTTATTTTTTATTAAATATAAATGTCGGTTTAAGACTTAAAATTATTATAATGGCCGCCGTTATAACTGTTATAACAGTAATAGTCCCTTACAATTTTAATTAGCACTTACAAGAACCGTGAATTTTCATATTTGTGAATATTCACGGTGTCAAGCAGGGCCTAGATTTCATTTTTACATAAAATTATACCACATGCAAATAATAAGTATATACATGGGCGGAGCCAGATCTCAAGATATGGGTGGCCAAAGAAATAATAGATTTTTCCAAAGGTGGCCATTAGATAAAAATCACAAATTTTGGCCTTGACATGTAAATAATTACTAAAATCTAAAGAGAAATCCAAAAACCTAAGGGTAGACATGGCCACCAAGGGTCTATATATATATATAGGGTCGGAGCCACATACAGACCCTGTATGTACTTATTATTTGAATGTGCCACATGTACTTACAAAAAAAACACTCAAATGCCTAACTGAATAAAAAATCAAAGCTGAATGCAGAATATAAGTATAAAAATTTTTATCAGTCCCTGCTTGACACCGTGAATATTCGCAAGTATAAAAATTGTATAAAAAATAAAAAAATATTGAAAGAGTAGGGTCGTAGGTTTAAAAAAATGATAAAAATTACTTATCAAAATGGGATCAAAAGAAAGAGTAGTAGTGCCACATGTACTTACAGAAAAATACTCAAATGTCTAACCGAATAAAAAATCAAAACTGATTGCAGAATATAAGTATAAAAAAATTTATGAATCCCTATTACAATTAGCAATTAGGGATCAGTCCCTCGTACAATTAGCAATTAGGGATCGGTCCCTCGCGTGGTGCACAAGTGAGGCCATTTTTGTCAAACTAGTGTACGTGTTTTGTCCACGTGCACCATAAAACGGGAACTGACGGTTTCCATCCAAAAAGGGACCTATATCAGCTTTTTGAGAAAACGGGGACTGATCCCTAATTACTAATTGTACGAGGGACTGTCCCAAAAAAAACCCCTTAAAATTATTATAATGGCCGCCGTTATAACTGTTATAACAGTAATAGTCCTATTATTACGATAATTTTGAAACATTGCTTAGCACAACTATTCAAATGCTTAAAAAGGTGGCCAATGAAATAATACAATGAAGTTTTTTGGCCCACTCATCTTACAAAACAAATGCCAAATATTTATGTGGCAGGGTAGGACCCACTACTTTTTCCTTCTAAAAGTGTTGGGGTTTTCAACTTATGTGGCAGTAGGATCCACCATGCCACATAAGCATCTCGCATTTATTTTGTAATATGGTCCGGCCAAACGGCATCGCTTGGAATAATAAATGAGGCCTGGCAAACTGTGGGACGTAGGCTAGCTAGCGGAAAACTCCCTCTTGGGGAGTATCCGAAATTAAAGACAAGGTATGGATGTCGAGGGAGACCAACTCTTACCTCCTGGGAGTATCCGAATACAAGGTATGGATGTCGATGAGGGACATTCACTTAACCTAGTGATAATAATTGGAGGGGATATTAAATTTGAGTGAGGGGGATGGGGAGGTGGTGGTGGAGGGGGGACGCCCGAGGGAGGGACCGTGTGGGTTTTGGGATGTACGTAAGTGTCGGATACGTGTTAAGGGTACGTCTTTTGTTCCCGCAAATAAACGGAGTTTTTGTTTATTTTCCGTACAGGTATCCATCCCATCATAACAAGGGTTTGGGGCTGACGAGAGCTCCACCCTTCTCTCTCTCTCTCTCTCTCGGCATTCAAAACGAAGCTTGTCCCCAGCTGACGCTCCAGCTCTCCCTACTCCCAAAAGAGTCCACACCTTTTTATTTATTTTTATTTTATTTTTCTGTTTCTCTGGATATGTCCGTACCTTTGAAGATCCATCAACGTCACGTCCCATTCCCCCATCCCTTCCCTTCTTCCCCCGCTCCACCCGCGACCGCGGCCCCCCTTTCTCACTCCTCTCTTTCTCTCTCTCTAAAAATGCTTACAAGCAACGCCCTAATTGGAGTTGCACCGTTACATCCCCTGTACAAATCCACTTCTCTCTAAGTTGCTTGCTAGCATTTCTTTTGCTGTTCCAGTTCTTTGTATTTTTGGATTAGGGGATAGCTCAACAAAGGATTGTTGAGAATTTATAGCCCCCTACGGAAAAATGAAAGTCTTATTATGACCCAAAATTAATAGTAGAAGCTAATCCTCTAGCTCCACTAGAAAAAAGAGGAAAACTACATTAAAAAAACACCCAATTTTATAAAAATTGCATCCAAATTATCATTTTACACTTTAGTGTAGGAAAATTGCATTTAAATTATCATTTTTAAACTAAAAACAAAAACAGCACCCACCCCTTATTTTACTCTAAAATATCCTTACAGTTTAGATAAAATGATCTCACATGTAGATCTAGAATTGGATCTAGATTGAAGAATAAAAGGGTTTAGGCAGTAAAAAGCTAAAAGGGTATTTTTAAAAAAATTTGAGCAAAAATTGGGGGATGGTGCTGTTATTGTATTTAGTTTAAAAATAATGAATTAATTGGGTACAAAGATGCCTCATAGGATCCTCTAGTTGTCCAAGATTCCTATGGAAAATCAAGATTGGCCAGAAAGCTATTAGAAAATGCTAGAGCATATTTCTACTTGTCCCACGGTTTTGTTATAATCTCATACCCTCGTAATTTGTATTATTCTCACACAAATACCTTCTTAAATAGCCTATGCAATAAGATAGGCAGTAAGTATAGCATCACCGAATTAAATACAGTTTTTTTATTTTTTTGTATTTACCAAACAAAAAGAAAATATCTAATGAAGAACAGTATGATCCAATCTTGAGATTTGCATCATCTTTGAGGAGCGTGTTCATAAGATTTTACCTTACAATATCCGGTCAACTACTGATTCTCTGCTCAGTCAATGTTTACCTAACTTGAATCAGATACCACCCCCACCCCCACCCCCTCACCACATACACCACATTATTAATCCCCTAATATACAGTACATAGTTACACTCCTTAGAAAATTAATATAAAACCAATTAAAGATTGTCACTTCCTGTTGCATCCCTTCTTAAATTACATAAATCACACGTAATGCGGGCATTACGGTAGCAAGTTGCACTAATTAATGCTAGATTAAGGATAAAGCAGAGAGCCTTAATTTGTATGGTTATGTTAAACACTAATTAACATGTACTTGATTATTAATTGGGTGACTACTTTTTCTTTAAGATGGATGAGATGTCCTTTCTACTCTAATCTAAAATATTGGAAGGGAATCCGCTTGAACTTAGATGATGTGGCAGTATGTTAGAAAGAGAAACTGAAACGAGGTAGTATTTTCCCGCACCAAACTATAAGGGATTGTTAGAAGTATAATTAAAGAGAGCGGATCTTAATCTTACATTGGTTGTACATTAGCTTGTGGGGCCCACTTAAAGATAAATTAAGGGCTCATTTTAAGTTAGGATATTCTCCTCATCATGTTGATCATTTTCACATTGTAACCCTATAGTCCATAGAGTGAAATCAACAGCAAAATGAATAGTTTAAACACTGTTGATTCTTAGTGATTTTTAATCACCAAATGATAGGGTTACAAGTTTTTGATTGGACTAATTTTTTGTGAAAATGATTAAAATGATGAAGATAATATCTTAACTTAAAATCAATCCCAGATTCATTTCTAAGTGGGCCCCACAACCAATATAAAAATAACAATGTAAACTGATCGGCTCTCATAATTAAAACCTAGCTAGAAAACAAGAGCTATAGAACCTACAAGATTGTGCATTCATTGATGTCCTTAATTATTTTAAAATAGGTGCAAATTACAATGTTGTGTGAAAATCACATATCCACCGTTGGATGCACCTTACTGTAGACTCTGTTGTACAAACTAACTGTTGAGTTTAGTATTATTTTTTAAGTAATGTCTTTTGTTTTTGTTTTTTATAAGTTCCAATATCTTTTATACATGTAACCTCGGACCTGTTATTTTAGAGAAATTGAGAAGATACTAGATTTGACTCCAAAACATGGATAGGTTATTAGGTTGTTTCAATAATAAATTCAAAAGCACTTAAAGTTCACACTAGGACAGCAGTACTACTCAAGTAAACTTGTAAAAGTGGGGAAAGAGAGACCTGAAACCTAGTATGTGAAAGGCCACGAACCCTATGGAATAAGTTAATTAACAATTACCTTATACCCTAGGGACTAGTAGGATGTTCTAAGTAGCTCGCATATTCTAGGTCTCTAAAAAAAAATAGTTAATTAACAATTAATTTCATGAGTTATTCCAAATTTAAATCTTTGAATTAATAGGGTAAACACTTGCATATATAGTTCAAGATCATTTGTCTCCGTTTGTACGTGTCCTCCGTATGCCCACGTTTATTTTTGTTTGTGGAGCCTGCATAGTGGCGAACCAACAATTATTTTTTTGTAAGATTGTTCTTCTCGCCATATCAATATTCTTACAAAAAACTAATTTATTCTAAGACAACTAATGCTATCAAAAATTAGTTGAAAAATAAACTGCTCATTATTATCGTTTTTTTTTTCGATCAACATCTGATGAAGTTAAAAGTTTTAGAAATGATTGATTTTTTGCCAGAGTAATCTATATAGCAAGAAGAATAATGTTACAAAATAATTAGCCATTCGAATCAAATAAATGTGGGCACATACAAGGCAAATGCAAATGCGGACAGAAGATCTGCTTTAGTCAGCCAGGTGTAGTGCGAAATGATCGAGAATCCACACTACTGTGTACATAACTGCCTCGTAGCAGAATTTGTTCATATGAAATTTCAAAACGTGGATTCGAAAACAGATGGTTTTATGGTAGGAAAAAAAAAAGAACTTTAAAAAGCACCAAAAACAGCCGTTGCTGGAAAAGCACTCAAGTAACTAATAAAACTTGTGCAATGGTACGAGTAACTTGAAACAGTGAAATGAAAAGGAGCCATATACGTACCAATTGTAAGTATTGATGGGTTATTTCAAAGCTTTTACAACAAACCTTAAATATATATATATATATATATATATATCAGAAAATTATTCCACTAGTCTCAAAATCACTAAATATGGTGATAAACATAAGATGGGTTACTCACTTGCTAGGTAAAGCTTTTAAAAAACCCAAGCTAGGTAGCAGAAATGGAAAATTAGGTATTAGAACAAGGAACCCAGATGCATTGTGAAAAGAAAAGGCATGGGATGATCTGTACCTTGTAAACTCTCAAATGGCTTTGCTTCAAAACATTAATATGAACCAAGTATAGGCAAAAACTTATAATAAATGGGTTGGGTAAAATTTTTTTTAAAAAAAAAGCTTAAAAGAGAACAGAAATGGCAAATGGGGATGTAAAACAAGGAACAGATCAAGATCCCTAGAAGAGCTAGCTAGGGCATCATATTATAAGATATAAATTGATCAGGGTCAGGGACCCGTCAATCCCTTGCTAGCAGTTGAAATACTTGTGGAGGACGCAACAAATGTTGAAAACCTAAACGCCACCATTACAGGGTAAGTTTCATTTTCCTTTCTAAGACGTACATTATTTTTTAGACATCTGTAGAAAGTTGTCTAGGGCAGGGAGGATTAAAGGTTTATGGTAATTTTGGAACTGAGGATAGCGATGTGTAACTGTTGCAGGTACAATTAACATTTCTCCTCCTCCTCCTCCTCTCTCTCTCTCTCCTCTGTCAAATCTCAGCCACAACCAATCCTATCTCTCATATTCATTACTCTTCCTCCTCCTCCTCCTCCTCCTCCTCCTCCTTCTTCTTCCTTCAAACCCTCTTAGTCTTATCTATATATACATACCCTCCCCACCCTTCAACCCTCACAACTTCTCTCCCACTTCTCTTTTCTTTTTCCCCCCCTCTCCCTCTTATAGGTCTTCCTTGGGTTGTCTTTAAAACTTCTACTGTATACTGCCAGTGCCATTACAAGTCTTCCCCTTCTCTCTCTTTTGTTTTTTCTTCTTTTGTATCTCTCACCACTTTCCCCTTGTTAACCTAAATTATATTTTCTTCTTTCCTTCCCTCTCATCACCCTGAAACCCTTAATACTTATATATGCCAGCCTTCTCCTTCAGTACTTCTTCACCAAATCTAACTTCCTAGCTCTCTCTCTCTCTTGTTCATCCCTGCACCAAAGACTGCTCATACAATTCCTCCTACTGTTTATTCTCGATCTTGATTTAAGATGGTGTTCATAGCCTTTTAATTCCCAAATGATTCATTTATATTTCATGTCTTTTAGTGTTGGATTTCGTTTCCCCAAAAAAATCCTTTGTGTCTCTATGAGTTTCTTCAGAGTTAGGGTTAGGGTTTGGAAGCTGGATAGTCTTACAACATGTCTTTTAATTTTTGCATGGGCTGATCATCAAGATGAAGAAAGATCTCAAAGAAACCAGTCAATGTTTGCGGATGCAGTATCTTCAAGATTCACATAAAGTCATGAGGGCCTCCTAAGAGTATAACTCTCTACGGAGCTCTCAAATATGAGAATCTTGATGATGCTGCATCGGCAATAAATGACTATTTTTAAATTCCACTCTCCAAGATCTCAGTGCTAGCTAAGGTACCTCATCTCAATCGAGGAGGGTCAAGGTGTCCGTACGTTAAGGAAAATGAAGGAGAAATGATGAAGGTGAGTAAGTACCCCAACGATTTCTTAACATCTCTTTGCTTTGTACAATCAATAGTAGTACTTTATAATTACCTGATACTGATCGAGTGAGTAGCCCTGCAAATAAAGGGTTTAATCTAACATGCACCGTTCAGCATTGGGAATATGCTTAGGGTTTCTGTCCTGAATTAGAATCTAACGAGTTCGAGGTTGCTTGAGGAAGAAATGATGGCCGGGCTTAGTTGGTGTGCATTGGTTGAGGGAAAATCCTAGAATTTTTTTGCAGCAACATGTTGTATGTAGTATTTTAGATGATCCTGATCTTCATCAGGTGTTTGTTATTGACTGATTGGCCTGGTTGTGTCTGACCTGACCTCATGATCTGACCTATATAGCTCTGGCTACTTCTGATCTTATTGTATTAAAACTGAAACCGTCGGCACTCTCGTGTAACTTTGTCTGTACTTGGTTGAATTAATTTTGCTGCAAAGTGATAATTTGGCGGTGTGCATTAATTTTGTGTTCTATGGACACTTGGGGGTTATTCTTGAGAGTTTGGACTAGTACTCCATCTTGCTAATCCCCTTTTGCCATATCTTTTTTGCTTGGATGATCTTGATCATGATCTGTCTTGCAGAAATCATTATTCATTCTTTGACTAGTTGATCACTGACCAGATAGCTTTTGCTTGTCTGATAATGGAGTAGTGGAATATACAGTAAGTGGTTGCATTCATTTACCCAAATCTTGTACATTGAAATAATGTTTATCTCGTGCATCAAAATATACAGTAGTGGAATACATACATTAAGTTGTACCTCAAAATAATGAGGAATCTTGTCTTTCCTTCTGTTTTGTATTGTGTTTTATTGCCATGTGATCTATGAAAAATTATGCATGAATCTTAAAAAAAAAAATATTATATATATATGTAATGGGTTTTCTCTAAAAAACCTGGAATTCCATTTTCAGTACTGATCTATCTGTAAATCATTAATCCTGGTTCAATATTTTTTTAGGATAATACCCTTAATTACTGCAAGACATTTTAAGGGCTTAATTGATTGGTTTATTGTTTTAGTTTTAGTACTAGTTATACTTTTTTTTGTTCAAATTAAACTGAGCAATGCACTAATTATCAATGACTTCATCTTTGATGTGTGTGACAACCATAAATAACGATCTGAGTAGTGTTTGATGCTTATTCTTTTGTACATACCTTAATGATCTGGTGAGTGAGATTTGGTCATTAGTTCGTACGAGCAGCTAGCATATAAACATATATACTTGCTCCTCATTGTTGCAGCAGTGGGCCTTTGAAATTTGTTGGCCTTTACTCAAACTAGGCAAAAATTTCATTGAGATGCAATGTCATTCTCCTTTAACTGCTATGTAGTTGCCGCTTATCTAAATCAGTAGTACTGCCAAGTTGATGATGCAAACAAATTTCGTCATATTCGAAACCCGCATCTTTAATTTCTACTCCCATCACATGATCATGTGAACTTATTCGACACTACATGTTTTGTTGTATATGTTATTAAGATATATAGAGATCATGTTCTTCTTCGTAGTAGGTGGGTGTGGTAGTTCTTCATGTACTGTGGTTTTTATCTTATGCTTTGTTATCAAGTGAAAGTGATGTTTTAAATTGAGGTTTAAGATCAATGGGGGTTTGCGCTCTTTGCTGTTAGTGATTCCTCTATATATATGCGTGATTTTATGAGGATATTGCGTAGATTTCTAGCTCTAAATTTTCTTATGTGTTTTTTAATAACAACTAGCTAGTTATATTGTTGTAAATTATCCCTATCATATATATAACCCTTCACAATGAGATGGCCTAGGTTCATTCATAGACTTACATCTGAATCTTTGTCCATTTTTTTACTGATCTAAAACATGTATGCAATTTATACCTTGGGCTTTATAATATTTGCTCTAAGATTGGCTCTAATAGGTTTAAATTTTTTCCTTTGAGGCTACTCCATAAAATTTTTGTTGTTCAAATGTATCCGATAATTGTGAACAAAAGAACTGCACTGCTCTAGACTTAACTGATTGGGTGCTCTAAGAGGCTCCGACATCAGGTATCTAACAGATGAAAGAGCATTAATGTGTAACATATGTTCCTCCGTGGAGAATTGAAGAACAAAGCAAGCTCGTAATTTTAAGTTTTCAACATAGAGACTGCAGACAGTGAGAGAACCTCGTACCATGTTAACAATATTATTATTATTATTATTATTATTGTAATTGAGTTTATAAGCAAAAGAACAAAGTCAACAACAACAGAACTTCTCTACTCCCATTAATCGATATATAAATCATCATTTGTTTATTAATTTGGCTTTAATTACGATCGAGAACTTAATTAGTTTGAACAAGTAGTGTTTGGCTCAATTCTCGAGTACCACGTGTAGGAAGGCGGACTCTTTGTACGTAGAACTTTAATTAATTCATAAGCAGCTGAGAGAGAGAGAGAGAGACAGGCCAGGCCAGTGCAGGACGAAGACTTGAAGTCTTCTTCCATCTAAACATTTTAGTGCGCCATATCTTTCTCCCTTTTTTTTTTAATAGTGTGGAAAGAGATTTTGCAGTGATTTTTTCTGCCACATGCTTTCATTGCTCCCTTGCTCGGCTCCTAATTCACAATCATATATATAAAACTATATATCTTCATTAATTTGTGTTTATTTATGAGTAATTAATTTGTAGATTTGTTAGCCAGATTTGTTTTTTTTAGTAGCAATCTTGTTTGTGATTGGCGCTCTAATTAAAATGGGGCGGTATATATATATATATTTTTTTAATAAATGAGGTGTCCCTGCTTTTTTGAGCACTAGCTAATTCTCAAGATAATGCATTCCAAAGCTATGGAGTACATTCGAAAATAAATCTCTAATGTAACCTAAAGGGAGTTCAGGAGCTGAACTCGTAACCTTAATCTGAAATAATAGTTTTAACTATTTAGCCAACAGCCATGAGGTTATTTAAAGTGGAGGTCATGTTATGTAAGTTTTATGAGTAATGCATGCAATGGCAACATTTACATTCTGGCCTCTTGGCTAACATTTAGATAATCAAATATTTAACTACTCAAAAGTTGGTTGAAATTAAACAATGATTAAGTGGTCAAGTTTACCATCAATTTTTAAGAGTTCTATTTTTCTTTTTAGGGTTTAGAAATTATAGAACAATATTTGATTTCAGATGATACCGACCATGTATGTGCGCCAATGAGCCTGTAGGAGACACTTCAGAGCCAGGTTATTGAAGGCCCAATGGGTCCGTAAGTAGAAAAGCATGACACAACACACATTCATGATAATACAAGCCCAATGGGCCAACCAACCCTTAGTAACAGAAGAACATAGACACTCATACCTTCACATGAGATTTGTGATTGGCGTGATCACTACGGATAGGTGATGGTTACTAAAGGTGCATGTGTACTTTTGTTTTCTTTTTGGGGCAACACAATTTTAAGCTCGCAACTCTTTTCTTTCTTTTTTTTAATAGTTATTTTCTGGGCTTTGTGCTCGATCAGTGAAATGCCACGACTTACAGGCTTTGTTCAGTAAAATTAACTAAGCACATGGTCTCAGGTGCATGGGTGAATCTAGCTATTTTAGGGAAAGTTCTCATCAAGCTTAGCATGCCATTTAGGTTAGCTTATTAGCTTAGCCAGCCCACACATGAAGATCGACCTAATTAATTAAAAGTACAAATTCGATCCGCACGTTATGTTAATTAAAAGTGAACGAGTGATATTATCAAGAAGAATAGCAAACCCATCCATCTATCCATCCAAAACAACCTCTTCGCGCGCGCCCCACACGTTTCCCAAATGTCAAACTCATTTTGCATCCCTCACACGCACTACGTGCGTATGAATTGGTAAATTACGCGGCGCATTATTATGAGTAAAAAGTAGCTCACTCGAGGATGATAAGTGCGCTAATATTGATCTAGATGATAGATAAATTATCGTCACAAAAAATTAACCCTTAGATCAAATTTAAATAGGCGCACAACACTTTTGTAAATAGAGTGTAAGAATAAAATAAGTATTAGGTAGCCTACTTGGGAACGATACATGCCCTAATGTTGATCTAGATGATGAATATATTATCGTCACAAAAAATCAGCCCTTTGATCAACTAAATGCGACCCCATTGGCAAGTGTAAACCAAGTGGAAATAAATAAATTTTGTTAAGGGACATATCCGAGATTTTAAAAAAGTTAAAAAAAAAAAGAAAAAAGAAAAAGGGATGGACCGACGGACGGTGTTGTTCGCCGCCCCCCCAAACTCTCTCTCCTCCCTTCTCTCTTTCTCTCTCCTAAGGTTTTAAGGGTGGGGAGGTTATTGCACTCCCTCTTAGAAGGCCCCCTTATAACGCCCCCTCCTATGGGGCCCACATACGATGCATCTAAGGGTTGTTTTTTTATGGAATGTTCTTCTCAATATGTATATCATTATATTAAAAAATTAGTTCGTTCTAAAACTTCTAACCGCTTCAAATTAACCTTTGAAAATTAGTAACTATTTCAGGGGTCAAATAGTTATCAATTTTTTATAAGTAATTTGAGGGAGTTAAAAGTTTTAGAACAGGCTGATTTTTTAATATGATGATATACATATTGAGAAGAACATCCCATAAAAAATCAGCCCTTTGATGCATCGTATGTGGGCCCCATAAGAGGGGGCGTTATAAGGGGACATTCAAAGAGGGGTGCAATAACCTCCCTCTTTATATATAT
>MVGT01000437.1:1420671-1448908 GCA_002174775.1 Macleaya cordata | reverse complement strand
CATCTTATTTTATTTTATTTAAGTACTTTACCGGATACGTCGGACGACCAAATCAAGCCACGTCTTTATGTGGTCCATGGCATATATGCATGCACAAATGGATCGAGTCCTTAATTGTAAATATAATGTTGTACTACTGCTAGAAACAAATATACAGGCTCTGTACAGGCTCTTGTGACGCCCATGTGAGATCGATGTAAGGGCTGCGATTTTGTAGAGATGTTCTCCTCGCCATGTAGATCAACTTCAACAAAAATCAGTTTTTTCTAAAACTTCTAACCCAATCAAAAATTAATTAGAAATGTTTAAAAATTAACGGTGAAAAATGAACGATGAGAAAAAGAGTCAATGTTTGATGGGGTTAAAAGTTTTAGAATAAACTGATTTTTGGTAAAATTGATATAAATGGTGAAGAGAACATCTCTACAAAATCTCAGCCCTTAGATCGATCTCACATGAGCCCCACAAGAGCTTTTACACACAACCTATATATTTAAGACTGTAAGTCGACCGGACTCATATATATACATCCTTGGTCACGTCGCATTAGTAAAGAAAAAGCATGATTTTATTAGAATTTGGAAAGGACTGCCACACTCCACCTAATATAAGATGAATGCAATATTGAGTTGGGCTTGGGCTTAACCAAATTTCAGTGGTGTTCTATTAGTTGAAGGTTATTTTATAGGCGCCCTTCAAAGTTTATTGGCAGCCCCTAGTTATAGACACTCTTGAATTTAAATTTGTTGTTGTTGGAGGTTCTAATCTTATTGTCACCCCCACAAATCGAAATAGAAGTTTATGGATTAAAAACTTCAAAATAATAAAATATATTACGAAATATGTAGAAATATCTGAAAAAGAATTAATTGATGGCCTCTTAGAGGATTGGAAGACCTAATGCTCTCTTTCATCAAATGAAGAAATTTGTACATGATATAATGATTTGACCGTAATAGAAACTGCCACTAATGATCATAGAGTCAATTAAAAATTTGACCAAGTCGAATTTAACAGATTTTTTAGTAGAAACCGTGGCACGTGACGTGAGATTGTATTGAGCTATATTGGTCATGGCAAGCACGTGGGACAGGTATTAGTAACTAGTTGGTGACAACACCCATAATGCCTCATTGCCTCAGGCTTGTTCCTCTGGTGGCCCTTTCGTCGTAATACGAACTAGTACGTGACCTCCTTTAATGGACCCACCAAGCCCTATACGCTGGGGGGAGCCTGAATGACGAAGCATCTAAAAAATACGATGTCTCACGAATTAAGTGGGTCCCACTGAATAAAACAGGAGCCATGTGTGTCGTGTGATCATCACGCCACCCTCATCCGGATATCCAAATATTTTACTATTTTTACATCCCTTTTTATATTTTTTTCCTCTTTGAAAACTTATTTTAATTAGAATTAGGAAAACTTTTTGCTGAAAGTAAAAATAAATTATGAAATAAAAAAGAGAAAATAATTTTGTGGGGTAAGACACAAAGACCTAAAAAAGAAACACATGGGGGCACAACCCATGAGCAAAAGGGACCAAAGCCTTAAATATAATAATTTATCTCAATAGTTTCCAGTCCATGCCCTTCCCTCTTCCCATACTTATTTGTTTTCCCAAAAATAATTTTGCCACTATATTATATTATATAATTGCAAATGGTGTCAGCTTCGCGGTGGAACCCTTCTCAATTTTGCGGGTCAAAATCCAACTGTGAAGCTAAATATATGCATGTATGCTAGTTTTTTCTAATTGGCTCGGGAAAAAACATGATTTAAGGTTTGTTTTGTTCAACGATAATGTTCTTTTTTTCATATAATTCTATCACCCACCTTGTGATTAAAAATCAACATTAATTGAATTATCTATTTTACTTTTCATTGCACCCAAAAAAAAATGATAAGGTTACAGGTTTGTGTATGGATTACTTTAAGTGATGATAATATAAATGGTGAAAATAACATCATTGATGACATCAATCATTTGAGTCATTTCTACAAACTTACTTAAGAATAAGAGTGTATGAGGATCCTGTAGGCATGAAATGTGGGGTGTCATTATTAGAATCAAAATGATCCTAAACTTTCGAATTCTGCTTAACTTTTGGTTCAATAAGAAAAAGTAGAAAACCCAAAAGAACGCATAATCCTAAATGAATTGATTAATTAGCATGGATAATACCCTACGGACTGACGTAAAAAGCTTAAAGAAGCATATTGAGACCGTGACAACCAGAGCGATATGCACCCACCTATCCCAACATCTGAACTTTGGTTACTAATAATAAGTGTGTTTGGTGACACTCAACCTCTTTTTTACTCTGTATTTGATATTAAATAAAATTAAACCCACATTTTAATCCAAACAATTAAGCTTATAAACAGTACTGTCGATGTGCTCCCCCCACATTTTTGTAGGAATTTCAGCTGTTATTTGTAGGGTGTCATGAAAGAAATGTTGTCTATAAGTTTTTGTGATTAAAAAATTAAAAAGGAAAATTAACCCATAATTTTGTTTAAAGGTAATAGATGTATTTTTTTTTAAACAAAAAAGAAAACCTTAAAATTAATCGTGGAGTAACCTAGCATAGATCATCAATACATGCATGTCTGTCTAGGCATCGTATAACAATGGCTCATTTTAATAATTATTAAAATAAGCGATTTTCTTGTACAATAATACATTATAAATAAAAAAAGATTAATTAATAATGTGAGAAATGGGACCCATTTACATTCTGGAATATAAATATTCCATTGTTAAGTCACGTGCCTCAGTTGCTATGTACAGATAACAACGTTCACTTCTTAAGGCTCCCCATGCCCATTATCATCCACAATACCTCTGTCGATCGAAAATCATTTGCTTCTAGATAGAGTAGGATCGAGGATATTATAAAGCAATTGAAATTCTAATAACTTAACCCTACTTCAAACTAGTTTAACCTTAATCTATATATTAATAATGTAAAATGAGTAATGGTCGTATCTTAACCCTAAGATAGTAAACACATTTTGAATTTTCGACCCTTTTTTAACTTCTTTAACCACTAGTCCAATTAGAGTCCAACTATACAAGTTAGGGTGAGGGCCGACCTGAGTCGTCAAGTCAGATTTTGGCAGATGAGAATAGAGTTCTTAAAATTTTCGGATACAATCCTCACAGAAAAAGCAAAGCTTATTTTATTGCTATTCTTGTTAAAATATATAATTAGGTAAAGAATTTTGTCCTAAAGGCAAAAGAAAAGGGAGTAAAGATTTATTGGCGTCATGATTGTGGGTCCATCATTTTGGGCCTGGAACTATTTATTCATTGATGACGGTAACCAAAGATGCTAAAGTCCAGAAGTTGAGTTGTACTTGTACCTAAATTGACGTATCCTTGGAACTTGAGATGGCCCACACTTGTAGACCCACCAATTCACACAATGTACAGATTTTTCACTATTAGTTTGTTTGGGTAAGAGATTTGAGGGATGAATTTTGTAAGGACCAAAGATTTGGTGAAAAAATTATGTTATATTTTTCCTCAAAATTCTTGGTCCCCACAAAATCTCTCCCTGTCCAAACAGACTATAAACAGAAACAGAAAGTTTATTGGCACTTACATATTTTGTTGTTGGCAAGCTCATTTTTGTTTTGATAGAATGATTGGTGCCCTTAACTTGTGTCCGCCAAGAAGATTTTGAAGACCGCTAATAAAACTTCCCAGACAGAAATCTCAGCCTAATTGATAAAGGACGGGTTAAAGAGTTAAAATAGGTCAACCGGAGTTTGAATGTATTGCGAAGATTTATGGGTTCAGTGGTCCCGGAAGAAGAAACATGAAAGATCGTGTGCTGAGGATTTTTAGAATGTTAGGCGGGGTAATCTAACAATTCTATCACGAGGGCTGACCCACTAAAAATGAGTGCCACATGGCACGTTCCTTCAAACCATCAAGTCCCATAAATAATGTTCGAACGGTTAGAGATCAGCACTGGCTCATAGCTGGTCAACCCAAGTGGGCATATAATTCATTGATCTGTGGGTCAAATGAAGGTTTATACACAACATAACATAATTTTGCTTAAACACTTAAAATTTGGAACTTAAAAAGGATAAGTTTAATAAACCCCTGTGTTTCTGTACTTCTCTGTGTGTCAAAGAAAAAGAAAAAGAAAAATATTTGGAATCAACAATTAAAAGTAGGAATTAGGATTGATTTGTGGTGTGCCCAGGGAGTACACATACCATTTTAATTATGTGCTAATTAACGATTTATGGGTTTTGGGAAAAAGATATGTGGGGTGGCATTTTTCTTTTTTTGTTTGTGTGGGTTGGGCATAGTTGATCGATCAAATAGCAACTACATTAGGTATGAGCATCTCCAATGCAAAAGTCTTATAAGACAATGTCTTATCTACGTGGCATATCTTATAAGACAATGTCTAATCTACGTGGCAACAAAATCTTCACAATAGACATTGTTGAAAAAAATGCATCTCCAATGCAAATGTATTGGGATGACTTTTTAACTTATGTGGCACTTAATTTTTAAATGGGTCAAACTTATTTTGTTTAAAAAGTAACTAAAAATTTGGGAGGGAAAAAAATGCTGATGTGGACCGTAAGACATGGTGAAGATGAATGTCTAGAAATAGACATTCTACTTCACATTGTCAAGAATAACTACCGCCACATCATCGTCACATCCTTTCTTTACATTAGCATTATTGAAGGTTTTTTAAAGAGAATGTCTATTTATCCTATGTGTCAGTCTTATTTTACCACATTCACATTAGCATTAGAGATGCTCTAAGCCGATATAAGTAGACAGTTATATATATCACGATGTACTTATCTTGTGAGCAAGGGATATGGTAGTTTAGATGCTTGCAAATTGGAAGTTTCTTTTCAATCTATAAATTATTGGTGATAGTTTTTCTGTGTTGTTTAAAGTTTGTTCCTTCGCTCTGTTGATGGTTGTATTTGCGATGTCGATAATGTTAGTTCTTCTACGTGGAAGACCACTTGTTAGAGTGGTTGGAAACATGGTTGTCCAAATTATAGGTTCTGGTATCGAGTCCCACAAAGAGGGATTCATCTTTAATTTAAGTCCAATTAAAAAAAAAAAATGTTAGTTCTTCTACGGTTGTTTGTTGTATTGTTAATGGGACCTCTTTTGTATTTTTATTTTTTTATTGAAGGAGACTAATACTCAAGACACATATATAATAAGACACTTCCAAAGTCACTTCCAAAGTCATGGAAGAGGTGCATATAAGGCTTATATGGGAATGATGTATATGTTAATTTTTTGTGAGAATGTTCTCTTCATTATGAAGATTATTCTACTAAAAAATTAGTCCACTCTAAAATCTTTAACCCACTCAAAATCTCATCAAGAAATAGTTGAAAAATAATATTAAAATAGATACTATTTTTATCATTAATTTTATACCAATATTTAATGAAATTTTAATGAGATTAAATTTTTTATTTATTTTTTTAAATAGATTGACTTTAAATTTGTGATAATTATCTTCACATTAACATACTTACCAAAAGGATCATCCCAGCCCAAAATATGCAGGGGTTTTGAAGGAGCTTTGTAAGACAAATATAAAGTATCCCCAGTCCCCAACCTTAAAAAATAAGGAGAAGAAAAGGTAGGGCCCATCTAGGCACGCAGATGGTGCCCCTGCTGCCACACTACTTTCTCTCACCCTTATAAATTACCTGATCTTCCGCTCTGCTCGTTAACATCACACTCTGTCTCTTTCCCCTCTCTGTCTTCTCTCTCTATATTCAGAAATCTAATAACAAAGTGAGGTTGAAAGAGTCTCATCAAATCTCTCAATAGTCTGTCTGAGTCATGGCTGTGGCTGCTGCTGCTCATCATCATCATCATCATCAGTTGTACATGGACGACAAGTGGAAATTATCAAAGAAGGAAGGATCGAGAAGTCATCGTTCACCATCAACAACTTCTTCTTCTGCAACTGATCATCATCATCTAGTAAGGAATTCGTCGGAAAGGAGGTGTGCTTTTACCAGGAAATGTTCGAGCTTGGTTAAAGAACAACGGGCAAGGTTTTATATCATGAGGCGGTGCGTCACCATGCTTATTTGCTGGCGAGAGTACTCTGATTCTTGATCATCAAGAAGAAAACGAATAGTAATTACAGAGATCCTCTCGTCTATTTCCTTCTCTCTCTCTTCCTCTGCGAGATGGGTCTGGGTCTAGAACCCTGATTAAGCTTTTTTTTTTTTTCCCGTCCGTTGAAGAAGAAGACGATGAGATTACTTGTATAAAATTTTAATTTGTTTCCCCCTTTTTTCAATTAGAGATTTTTTTTTTTTGCCCCATTGAAGGGAACGGATTCGTAATGTTACTACTGCAACTACGACCCACCTGATCAAATCGAATCATGGTTAATCTAATAATCAAAGAAATTTTGAATTTTCACCAAAACCCTTACTTTTGATTTCTTTCTTGGTGGATCTACAAAGTTTTGTCTCTGAGATATTCAATCTTTCTCTCTCTCTCTCTCTCTATATATATATATATATTTCCTTCTCTGGGTTTTGATTTTCTTGTTGGTTGAAGAACCTGAAGTGATGGGTCTCTGATCGATGAGAGAGAAAGAGAGATTCCCTTCAACCATTTGTTCATTAAAACAGTGTCTCTGCTGATGAGCGATTCCGGTGTGTTTTGCTGACGGTGATGTATATTTTAATTTATTTTTTTATGAAAATTTGTGATTTGAATTGATTGATGGATATTATTAATCTAATTTACTAGAGGTGGAAGAGGAGGAGGAGGAGGAGGAAAGATAAAAAAGAATAACTCCCCACTTGCATGGCTGTCACTTCTACAGTTCTGTTTATAGGCTGAGATAGCTGGAGGAGTAATTGAAGCGCAAATAGCGAGGTTTGAGTGTGGTCTAAAATGACGAAAATGCCCCTTTCTCTCTATTGACCAGTAATATGCGAAATGACAATAATACCTATGGATAAGTTGTGTAAGTTTGTTTTATGCTGTGTTTGGTTGGCAGCATTGGATCCAAGAAGGTGAAAATCTATTTCTTGGGATTAATATAAAGATGTAACTAATTTACTGTGGCCTTCAATGTTTAGAAAGTTAGACATATTTAACCTGCAGTGGAATTTCATTCTTAAAATCAAATCACTGATTTTTGAACTCAAAACCATGTGTTGGACGAAATTTGTTAATAAAATATCTCTATCAATTGTTTCCGGGATAACTCTACTTGTATTTTTTTTTTGGTGATTTTCATGACTCTTTACATGACTTTAAAGATGAGGTGGCGAGATCTGTTGAAACAATTTTACACGTATAAAATAGATTTCACCTGCTCATTGTAAGATTCATCCAAAAAGTATATATAACATTTTGAGAAAGTAAGTATTTATCAATGCTGATGGAGATAGGACGACCTCTTTCAAAGATAAAAAGAATAAATGTTTAACCAAAATAAAAAATTTGAGGATTTCCTTATAGACCACCCTACAATTCAAGAAATACCCATATATTACAATTGATGGTGGATTTGAATTTTATCAAGCTTCACCTTTTTTTTTTGTCAAAAATTAATCACACTCGCAAGGAAATATGCTTGACGAAATTTAGCTCTTCTTTTTTTTTTTTTCAATATTTTCATATGAAAATCAACTTATTCTGTAGGTGGTTAAAAAAAAAAAACAAAACAAAACTCAGTTTATATTTGATCCCAAAGTAGGACTCAAACCAAACACAATATAAAGCCTGAAATTGTAAATGTATTTTCATTTTTTTAAACTTTTATTTGCCTTTTCTATCAACTAGTGAAAATAATTTAAAAAAAGAAAATTAATTATTATAGAGTTTGTTAGTAGCGGTGGGGGTAGTGATGAGAGTTTGAAAATTGGATCGTAGTAACCAATGAACAATCGTTAATTTAAAAAGATGGATGGAGATGGATGGATGGATGGATATTAATCTTGGAAATATTTCCTGTCAACAAAATTATAATCTTTATATTAATATGGAAAGCTCTAAACTATATGGTACCATGCAGCTGATGTAAATTGTACAACAACACCACATAAAATTAAAAGAAGGCAATAATAAACAAAGCAGACAGTAACAGCTTGGGAAATTGCAAATCTGAAGGGTGAGTTGTGAGAGAGAGAGAAAGATTGCAACTAACGAAGCGACACGGCCACACCACATGGGGGTTGGGACTTGGGACGTCACTGGGGTGACTGACTGAGTGGTGCTTCCTCTCCAAAGCTACCAAGTCTCTTTCTTTCAATTAATATGCATGCCCACCCAGTCAAAATTAAAATAAAAATAAAATAAATACATAAATAACCAACACATGTACGTAGCCAGTAGAGTATACACGTGCGCCACGTTTTTTTTAAATCGACTTATACTATATATTAAATCAAAATACACAATATTTATTCATTTAAAAAAAATGATCAAAATATATTATATTACTTAGTTGATGGTGAAGTGTATAGTTTGAATTTATAGTCTGTTTGGACAATGGATTTGGGGGAGAGATTTTGTGGGGACAAGAAATTTGGTGAAAAAATCATGTTATATTTTTCTCAAAATCCCTAGTCCCTACAAAATCCCTCCCTAAAATCCCTTGTCCAAACAAACTATTAGAGAAATTTTTGTTTAATTTGTAGTGCACTTAGATATCATGCAATGTACGCGAGTATAACCTACTTTGATTATTAGTTGAAGAATAATATTTGACTTGAGTAATTTTTTTTCTTTCTTTGATGACGGATCTATTAGACAATTACAAATTGAGATAATGTCATAAGTAAAAAAACACCACTAACAAATAAAGAATAACTACTAACAAGTAGATAAGACGCTATTTAATGATTTAGAAAAAAGAGATAAATTACCAATCGTGCCTGTGTAAATCTCAACTGCGTTGCTTCAGAAAGAAAAAAAAAAAAAAAAAAAAAAGACACGGACCCTAGATTAATTGTGCATGGTTTATGAGAATATATAATGGGAATTGGAGATGGTGAAATCAGTATAAAATTAATAGATATTTTTTACTTACTGTGTCAATAAAAAAAATAAAGAAGACAGAAGAGATCGAATCGCGTAACAGAGGAGGATCAGGCGGATTTTATTCCTAATAACATAACCGTCAAGCACCTACTGGTTTGCTCGTTACGTGTTTCGAGATTACAAATGGGGACTAGTCCAAAAGTAATCGAACAAAATGTTAATACAAGAAGACGGAAAGTTATTTACCACACCCATTTTACAAGTGGGTGAAGAATACCCTCCATCTAGCCAGCCGCCATCGTATTGTCTTTTTGAAGATCTGAGATTGCAATTAAATCCATGTACCATTCATTCAGTATTATCTGGTCAAAAGTTGACAAAATTGACCTCATAACACTTGGCGGCTTGACGATATGATGGACGTATCGTCCACTCACTAGTAAAGTGGGTGGACATTGTTAGGAATTTCGTCATACCAACGACGCATCCCCGACGCACAGCGGAACAGGCTTAAGGATCTTGAGACTTAATAACGATGAATCAACAAGAAAATATAACGACGAAGATAAAAACAAGCATCAACCACAACACAAGATATACGTGGTTCACCCTCACGGGCTACATCCACGGCCAAATCGGCGCACCAGAGAAACTTCCACTATTATCAAGAACATATTACAATGCTTTTTATACACAACCAACTAGATAAACACACATCAAGGATGTTACAAGACTTACCGGAGAACACCAACGAGAATCCATTAGAGATCGACTCTCTAAACTACTCCCAACAGCACACTCACATCATCTTCAACCTTGAAAGTCTATCTCCATGGTTGCACATAGTAACAGAGGAGAGAACACATGGAGAACACTAGAAACTTGGGTTGGGGCAGGGCCCCAACCCCCATGAAGAAACCCTCAAACCCTAGATCCTCACAAACCCTTTCTCTCTCTCTCAACAAGTCTCTCACACTTTTGGATTCCTCACTACACAAGAAGACCAAAACCCTAGGTTTACCTCTTCTTGAACCTTAGGAAATCCAACACCTTCACATTGGCCTCATGGCACTCTTTAGCACACCTCTAACCTATCTAGGACCTCCCTATTTATAGGTTTACAAGAGGTATCCATGCAATAGGAATCCTAGTCCAAGAAAGACTCAAAAAATAGCAACTTCATAAATTAGCAATTGCATTCAAGGGGTATTGCCAAAAACTCTACAAATCTCCACCTTTTTGGTAAACTCACCTTCACACCTCTTAGAACCATCTCCTCGATCAAAATACGATGATTTTGAAGCACCATCCAAGTCTGCCACCATCTTCAACCTTGAAGAACACATGTGAAACTACACCGTCTCACTACTGCAACTTGAAAACTTCAAATACACCATCAACTGAATCCTCGCGCAAGATTCCCACATTGATCACCAAGAGAACCATCCAAAAGAAACATCACCAGCTCCACCTAATCAAGGCAAGCTAAAACCTCCAGCACATGTCAAGATTACCGTGTGTTTGAACATCACCATCAAACCCACAAATACGATTAACAGGCTTACCTATAAGCAATTCAACAAGCCATCGCCAATCCGACAAACTTACCACCATCACACCCAACATACTTGCTTATTAATATGTACCGTGTGACACCGCCCAAAGTAACGTGGTCTATGCAAACGAGATCGGGCACATCCTTGAAACAACCCGCGCAAGCCATCAAGAATAATAAACAGATTTAAACAAATCTCAAAACATCTCGTGCATACCTTCGGAGCTTTGCTGGACCGCCCCTAACACATGAGAATCACCATCTCATCTTTGTAACCCTTTCTTTATAGTGTACGGCTACCCACACTTCCAAGAACTGCGTAGAACACTTCATCCCGCTCCAACTTCACAGGAACCCAATGAAGACTTTCTTTCTACACCCATCTTCCAAGATCCGCGTAGAACACTCCATCCCGCTCCAAAACTTCACAAGAGCCCAATGAAGAATTTATTTCTACACCTATCTTCAAGTTGAACCACCCCAATTTGTGAATCACACCACAAATCACTTACTTGTGTTGAACAGATCAAAACATTATCTTCACATATCCTCCACCCGAACGAAACTCCCGTTCTTTACCATTCAACTTATTATGAATCAAATCCAAACAGCCAACTTCACAGCTCTCCAAATCGAACCTGCCACACCCGTTTGTTATGATACAACAAACTACACGGTTTTCCAGGTCGAACCACAGCTCTGATACCAGTTTGTTAGGAATTTCGTCATACCAACGACACATCCCCGACGCACAGCGGAACAGGCTTAAGGATCTTGAGACTTAATAACGATGAATCAACAAGAAAATATAATGACGAAGATAAAAACAAGCATCAACCACAACACAAGATATACGTGGTTCACCCTCACGGGCTACATCCACGGCCAAATCGGCGCACCAGAGAAACTTCCACTATTATCAAGAACATATTACAATGCTTCTTATACACAACCAACCAGATAAACACACATCAAGGATGTTACAAGACTTACCGGAGAACACCAACGAGAATCCATTAGAGATCGATTCTCTAAACTACTCCCAACAGCACACTCACATCATCTTCAACCTTGAAAGTCTATCTCCATGGTTGTACATAGTAACAGAGGAGAGAACACATGGAGAACACTAGAAACTTGGGTTGGGGCAGGGCCCCAACCCCCATGAAGAAACCCTCAAACCCTAGATCCTCACAAACCCTTTCTCTCTCTCTCAACAAGTCTCTCACACTTTTGGATTCCTCACTACACAAGAAGACCAAAACCCTAGGTTTACCTCTTCTTGAACCTTAGGAATTCCAACACCTTCACATTGGCCTCATGGCACTCTTTAGCACACCTCTAACCTATCTAGGACCTCCCTATTTATAGGTTTACAAGAGGTATCCATGCAATAGGAATCCTAGTCCAAGAAGGACTCAAAAAATAGCAACTTCATAAATTAGCAATTGCATTCAAGGGGTGTTGCCAAAAACTCTACAGACATGGCAACCAAAGGCTATCTTCCCCACATACCAAAATCTAATCCTATAAAAAGAGTTGGGGACCCATGCTATTGGAAGTTGGTTTTGCAAAGCCAACATTTTAATTAGGTGATATTTCATCTCGTGTATAATAAATAAACGAAAAAATGATTTAATTTATAAGATGTAACCAAAAATTAGTGGGGGCACATGGTCGTAGCGTGTATAAGAGGAATTGGTTGCTTCCCAACTTGTGGGAGTATAATATCTGAACTCGATCTACTCTAAAATCTCAAAGAGTTGGGACTTGGGACTTGGGACCAATATATTTACTTGTTGGGGTTTAATTTGTATGTAAAAATCCATCATTTTTGTTGATTTTCACAAATCAACGAAGGATTTCATTTATATGATTTAATAACCTATACATATAAGAAGCAGAACACATCTTTTTTGTAGGACACATGGTCATATTTGGGGAGTATGCATTCTGAAGACTCAGAATTCTACTTTAAAATTTCCCAAGTGATTGTGATCTTTGCATGCGGAGTTTAGGTAACTTGGATTTTAAACCTTTCGAGAATAATATAATATTTTTTTGTTGGAAAACCTATGGAGTAAATCAAGTCATATATATAACTAATAAATGTATGAGTTAATTAGCCTTAACCCTAACCGGCTCGATCAATTCAATGAGGCACTCGCCATGTATTTTTATTGTTGAACTCCTTCACATCGGCTAAAACTTAAATTAGCTCTTTTAAGCTGTACTGTACATGGTTGTGTCACGACCATTTAACGCCTCCTTATTGAACACCAATAAATCTGATAGTTGAAACTCTTTTAGACCGTAGATCAGATCACATGATCAGGGGTGGCATTTGGCAGGTACCAAGATATATATATATATATATATTCTTCCAAAATAATTTTTGGGGTATGAAATTGCACTGAACGCTACTTGGGGGATCTTGTTGGGGGCCGAGGTTTTTAAAAGAGTGAGAGTATAGAGAGAGCTGTGAGTATATATATCTTCCACAATAAATGGTGGGTTTCCTTCTTCCCAAGCAACTTCCGTGATAATTGGCAATATATATATATATTGACAGTAAATCAGTAGTTCCCTTAACTAGTGCAACGACATGACATATCTTGTTTCCAATCCTAAATCTAAAATGTTAAAATTAGTTGGTTACTTGGTCAACTACTTTTTATACCCCAAATCCTATCTTATCCTATCCTATCAAGATTCAAGACACAGGGAATGCAATTCCTGATTTTTGTTTTCTGATCGATGATGTGTTCTTAATTACTAACTTATTATTATTATTAAGGCCAAGTGTTATAGACATCTTAAACAAGCTAAAAAAAATAACCAAACTCTTCCCTCGGGTCCTAGATTCGGGTCCTAGATCGTATGGCACAGATTATGTGTCCCCTATATTTTTTCTCCATGGTACTTGCTCTCCCTCAATACTTTAAACCCCCTGCCCCAAACCCCTACCTTAAGGATTTTCCATGGCACTTGCCCTAAGATCATCCCTGCCGGCCGGCCGATTTGATCTAAACCAGGTCTTTATTGTCCCTTAATTACCAATACTGCACTACTACTCATCTGTTGCTAGCTAGCTAGTACTGTATATGTAATGTAAGCATCACATTTAATTTAATAATCTAACTTCAGTTAACAGCTTACGTGCAAATGTATTAAAGGTGGGTTAGTTAGAGGGGGAAAAAAAAGAAGAGTACGGAGACAATGAAATCGTCTTGATAAATCAACATAATAGTACGTGTTGTCTACTTGAGATGAGAAGGCTCATCACTAATTTAGTCGAAATGGTCTCCGGATTTATCAAAGAACCTTTGATTAATTGATTTGGCTGTGTAAGTCAGTCAACCAAGAGGCGACTGAACTGATATTCATCAGTTCCTGATCAACTAGATCACATGGTTGCATCTTACATTAGGATCGAGATGACATCGGTGTTTCTATCTGAATTGTGATGGGGGGACCACCAAATTATATTCAGATTAGTTTGGAATGATTAGGTTTTCTTTTCTCATGCTCAGTTTCGGTTTATGGTCACATGGTTTGGCCCTTGGGGCACCTTCACATATACATGCCCAGCTGCAGAAAACTGATGACGATTCTTCCATATTAATTATAAAACAACACGCTGGACTGGATTGGAGCTTTGAGTTGATTTTTGTATTTATATTCTATTATCATATGGGCTCACTTAAACCACGTATGGGAGAGCCCAGCAGTACCTAGCAGAATTGCTTTCTAATCTCTAAGAAAGGTGCCTCTCCAACTTTGGTTTTTTTTTTTTTAAATTAGTATATCATATCAAACCTACATTTACAACATTCACCAGGTCGGAGTTGAAGTGAGTCAAGTAAGAAGGACCAAACATCATAAGAGTTAGACGCCCTGACGCAGCGAAAAACAGTAGAAAATTCTAAATCACGTTTAGAATTGAAAAACTCGAAATTAACTCTCAACTAATGAGAAAAATCAAATTGTATTAAGCAAAAGAAGAATAATAATAATGAAATTCGTCCTTTACATCTGCTTATATAGTAATTGAAGTTTCCTACACCTAAAAGAAATCAAATTAGTAACTTAACTGGAAAGAAACTCCTAATGAAATAAGGAAACTACTAAAATATGTAAAACTTTCCTAAAATAGTAAAACTGCTAATTTGAAGGCCAAAACGATGGAATTTGGCTAAAATCTCGAGAATTCATGGCGAAGCGATGAATCTTGAAGATCTCGACGTTTCCAAGTGACCGTGCGAATTTCACGCGATTCTGACACTGGGAATCCGAGATTTCAATCCTGTCTACTATTACTTTTTTGTCTTCTTCTTCTTAGACTTCTTCTGGGACTTGGACTTGGGCTTGGGCTTGGATTTCTCAATTGCCTCTATGAACTCCTCTACATCACGCCCTCACCTTCTAGGTCAAACAATCATCAGCAACAATATTAGCCGACTTCAAGAATCAACATTTACAAGAGAACATGCTACAGAGAATCCAGACAGCTCTAGAAAGAAAAAGGACAACCAAGAAGAACATGGTAAAAGGTTTCATCATTCTCACCCCCACAAGCCAGACCAGCTAACTAGAGATGAACATGCAATTTTCTTTGCCAGATCTTCTTTTACTATTTTTTTTTGGCTACCAAATTGGAATGTTTGGATTGTCCTATTTCCCTGCAGTTGCTCAACTCAAGAGGCTTTTATATACTGTAATACTATTGTTCATGAGTTTGAGTTGGATGTTTCCTGATTAAGAAAACTATTCTATTTCTTTGCAGAATTAGATACTTGGTAGAGGAAGAACTCCCAATTGAGTGGGGAGAAAAAAAGCAGCAGCGGAAGGAGATGGGTTTGGTGAGCAGATAGAAGAGAAAAGAGAGATTCAGCTGAAGCTGCAGCTGCAAAATAAGAGTTCTTGCATACACTCTTACAAAGGATCTTTGAAACAAATAGAAGTAATTAAGACTATATACATCCCTTCCATTCTATGTTAAATAAGGGTTGCCTGTGCAGCCAACAGGAATCTTTTAGGAACAAGTATGTTTTAATTACAGAATACAGATACAATGTCATACCATCTACATCATTAACATGGAAAAATATTGTTCAAATTCTTGATCAATGGTTGGTTTCCTCGTATCTACTCGAGCATCTGCAACAGAAAAAAAGATGTAATTATCAACTCAAAAATGATTCCTCACTCTACTGCACAAGATATCAAACCAGTTGTGTAAAGACCAATCTATAGTTTTGTAGACTTCCCACTATACTAAATTTCATCCAATTTGGTTACTTTTGCTTCAAGAAAATATCAACCATACCCATCGACAGGTCTAGACCTCTGTTCAGCATGTGAAGAACAAGCATGAATTTTATGTTGTATTGAAAATAAACAAAGATTTACCTTGGTTGATGTTCCATCTTCCGGACGATAAGACATACAATTTGGATGTCGCCTCATTGGAATAAAGCATCATTTCATCCGCTTCCATATCTGAGCAATGCTCAATCTCGTCTGTTCCATATTCAGAGCTAAAACAATCGGTGTATTTTCCAAAACCGGGAAGCTCATTCTCATCAAACTGTAATCCATCCTTGAGAATCTGAACGCTGGGTTCTCTGCTGATTGGTGATTCCTCTTCCCTAATACTTTTATTTTCAGTACTTATTTTGTCCACAGAATGCATAGTACTCTTGAAACTGTTGTTTCCACAACTACCAGATGAAGTGGAAGGCTGGTCATAGAAATGCGTCCTTGGAGATCCCGTTCCAAATTTATCTGGCTGGTTGTATGTATATACCTTCAGGAACTCTCGTTCATATTTAGCTTCAGGGTAAGGAGATATAGCAGAATCAAAGCTAGTGCTAGCATTTGGAGATTCCAGTTGTTTTGTTGTGTCATCAGAGACCCCTCCATCAGTGTTTTCCTTTACTAAACATGAGAAGAAAAAATGCTCTTCTTGTTCAGAACTAGAGCTTTGATCCCTGTATTTATGCTTTGGTTGAGGCAAACCCAATTCATCATCTTCTAACTTCCTCTTCTTGTTGAAATCGATAATGCCGGCGTAAACCGGTTTCCTGACAAGGACACTGAAGAAAAAATTATCCGACTTAGAAAGAAAATCTGCAGTTTGCACTGATTTAAGCAAAAGAAGATCTAACGTTCAGCAACTTCAACGGAGAAAGAATTTGAATTTTGGCAAATATCCATTAGAAAAAATGTAAGCAAATACAGAAGAGCAAACCGCGTTCGACACAACATGCTTGTTCCTCTCTTTCACATGTTAGTTTAGCAGGAAAAACCACTACCAAGAACTTCTTTTGAAAAAAATGCCTGCAAATTACCCATAATTTTATGCCTTCTTTGGTTGATTGCATTTCTAAACCAGAACTATCATGACCAGGAGTTCACAGAAAGCATGATATCATAAGTGCAGTAATATTTGAACTAGAACTCTGCAACTATACACAAGCAGAACACCAAGCATCAACCAAAAGGAACAAACGTTTGAGTAGTATTAAAGAGGTGAATAAAAATTCTAGTAACCCATCTTTACAAGTGCTATTACTGCCACCCTTCCCTGAGTAGCTCGCTATACAGCAGCAATGTCAACCCTTACGTTACAAACCATAACAATTTGATAATTTGTAAGTGGAGAGAAACCAATTTAAGCAAAGTTGACAGGAGGAAGAAGGGTCTTTGACTATAACCAATTACTCGAGTTTAGAGTTCTCGTTATGTGAGTCCACTGAATAGTTTTCTATGGGATGCTATTGACCCGGATACAAACTTAAACTGTCATTACCTCACAGCACTCATTCAACTTCGCCATCTGCTATACGATGGAGGGTCCTGATTCATGGCACTTACAAGAAGCGACATGGTAAGAATATGATGAACAACCACTTACTCTAAAAACTCAAACTGTCCGAGGCACAACATTAAATATCATAAAATCTAAAGGGGTGGACAACATTTAACTAAAGAATCTACTATGCAAAATGCCGCGCACCGGTGTTTCTATTCCTCATTTCATTTAGAACATATAAATGTCATATTTTCACAAATTATTTCATATTAACACTACAAACTTATTGAGTGATTTTCCAAATAAAACTTCTCTATTAAAAGTGAATTTCTAAAATTGGTTCAGTAAATTCATTCAATAAGCACCCTTGAACTCTCTCTGTTACCTCAACACATCCCGAAATCTTCTCCTCCTTCAATCTCCCTTTTTGTACGACCATGGGCATACCATGTTAACTTGAAATTCACCAAATTAAATACCTTTTCCTTATAGTTTCTAATCTCTCAAAAGGAAAATCAGACTCTTAATCTGTACTTGTCTAATCAAAATAAGGAGGGAAAGTTCATAAAGCCGTAGAATAATACCAGTTTATAAGTGGAATTACAGATCAAGTAAAAGTTAAACCACTCACAGATCTTGGTTTGCTGAGGTTCTCTTTCAATTTTGAGAAATCAAAATCCTCATGAAACCCCAAAAAGCTATATACTAAGATATTTAATCAAAACTTAAACCTTCCATGTTAATTAATTGTGTTTTTCTTTGAGAATCTAATTTCAAACAAAAGCTAGCTAAGATGAACAATTTCATCGATATTTTTTTTTTTTTAAGAAATTTAGAACATGATCAGACGTAGCTTACACAAAAAAAAGAGAAAAATTAAAGAAGAAATCAAACCTGTTCATCTCATGAGATAGATTGACTCTGTTTTCATCCATCTCCATTTGGGAAAGGAGAACAAAATTGAGAATTCAGATAAAGATCAGCAACTTAGGGTACAATAAGAAACTGTTGACACATCTTCCCAGATTCATAAAAACAAAAAAATCTCATCCTCTCTCTCTCATCTCCCTTCAGCTTTGTCTCTCGACCCCTCGCTCCGACTTGGGGCACCGTTTTCTTCACGTGGGCTAATCCGTGTTGGCATGACATTGACAGGTCATAATGTTTCCTCTTTGCTTCATATTTGTGCCTACTCTTATCCTGTTAATTAGAGTTATTTAACTTTAAATGACATGGTAATAGCATTGGAAGTCTATGACTGAGCTAATTTTTTACGGTAGTGCTAGGGCTACCGAAATCCGTACCGAATTTGCTACAGCAGGCACATTTCACGGTGAGATTCATAACACTTTAGGATGGGATGCGAAATACGAGGAGATGCAAATCACTTTGACCGTTGGATGCTTGAGTGGTAGCAAATTCTGTAGGAATTTGCTGTAACTCAAGCATTACCGAATTTTTTAAGATATAATATAAGTTATAATAACATTATACCCACAAAAAAATCTTAAACTTTCTCTTTATAATATGCCACAAGTTAACAAAAGCCATATGTTAAAAAGTGGATAATATGTGAATTTTATTTTTTTCCTGAAAATTTGTATCAAATGTATGGTATTTTTAAGCTACGTAAAAGTTTTGCCTGTCTATTTCAATGCCAAATAATTAATATTGAATTTTTCTGCCGATCAAATGATAAATCTTTTATACTCCGTTATTAAAACAAAACAATCAATCTCTTCTTATGGTTGCTAATTAAGACAAAAAGAATTTGTGACCTAGAACAAAGATCTACTCCAAAACTCCACTCATTTTTTCTTCATTTCATTTTCCCTGGGGTGGAACACCGAAACAATCATCCAACCGAAATTCAATCTTCAATTTCATTCTAGCTTTAATTTTCTCCATGTTGTATATATCAAAAAAAGACGATATTCACCAAAATTGTGGTAATCAACACTTGGGAAGATCGGACGGTGGTGGTGGGAGTTTTTGATTGGGGCGTTTCCCATCCAAGACAATCCAAGCCATCTTCAATCCCCAACTAGTATGGATTTCCAGGTGACAGTGCATGAACCATACACCAGGGTTGTCCGCGAGGAAGCGAATGGCCACCCAACCACCGGAGGGCACTCCTACTGTGTTCCTCTCGGCGGGGTCGACAAGATTGAATTTTGCAGGGTCCTTCTTGGGGTCATAGTTGCCAAAGCCTTGGCCAATTACAAAGAAGTTGAAGCCATGTAGATGGAGAGGGTGGCTCTCAGCCCCAAGGATGCTGGTGTCCTGCATTACTAGCTGCACTCTGGTATTGAATGGGAGTACCACCACCTTAGTCCCGTTGGTCACCATTGTGTTGTTAGGTGGAGTGCCAGTGTAATTGAAGGCCAAAGGTGGGTTTGTTGGGAAATCAGTTGTGTAGACTCCTTTGGGCTGTCTAAAGAAGTGGGCTTGAAGAAGGGCTGTGGTTGGTTGTATGAAGGAGACATTGTTTATTGAAGCAGCCAATTTGGTGTTGTTGGGCCCTTGGCAGTTTTGGTTCTTTGGACATGGGTTTAAGCCCAAGCCCACTGTAAAGAAGAAGTGTTTGTCAACTGCTTGTGGTACGTTTGCAGGGAACTTAGTGGTGGATAAGCTACGGAGTTTCTTAGTAAAGTTAGTGGCTAAGGAAGTGTCGTTGAAGGGAGGAAGGGTGGGCCGGAGGAGTTGGAGTTTCTTGGTGGAGATGGTAGGTGAAGAGGTGTTGGGCCTAGCGTATTCTAAGATTCCTGCTGTAGTGGAGTTGTCGAAGGTGGCTGGGCCGGTGGCGTAGGGCCTAGCCGCCATGAGGAAGGTGGCATTGGGGAAATGGTGTTTGGTTCTAAGAAGAACATTGGTTGTCTGTCCAGGGGTGATTAGAACGATATCCGTCTTGAAAGGCTTCACATAGACTGCATCTGCTTCGACGACAGTAAGGGTGTGGTTGGCAATGCTGAAGAAGAGTTCGTCATTAAGCGCAGCGTTGATTAAACGAAGAAGATACGTCTTCCCGGGCTTCACAGTCAACTTGAACGTATCTGGCGGGGACCCCAAATAAATAACACAAATTAATATGCTTTAACAGTACTTATTTCTATGTGTAAACAATGGTGTTAAAAAAATGGTACCTTTGGCAGAGCAGTTGTAGAAGGGACCTGGGAGACCATTAATGTTGAATGCATCAGAAACATTAGGTGCTCCTCCGGTTCGTAGAGCTTGGTTGATGATTGTCTCTGTGTCTACATTCCACCATTCTCCTGATCATATCCCAATTCAATTTTCACATTAGTTAGTAGTTATGAATTTTAAGGTGCTCAAAACATGATGTATTTAAGAAATTTTTTATGATATTGGTTGTTACCGAATATGATGGGGACTTCCTTGAAGGGTTTGGTGAACGGGTAAGGTAGATTGCGCTTGGGGAGGATGATGATGGGTCCATACAAGGTGGACCTGAGCCATGAAATGTGGGCATGCCAAAACAGTGTCCCTCTTTGGCCTGTTATAGTGAAATTGTAATTGTAGCTCTGCCCTGTCTGAATGGGGCATTGAGTCACATATGCCGGTCCGTCCGCCCATCCGCTTCTTAGTTGCCGAATTCCATGCCTGTTTTACCCCATCATCAAATTTATCATTCACCCAAAATAAAAGAAAAAAAAAACAGGTAATCAGTTTCCACTGTTCTAATAATTTTTGGAGGCAAAAAGCTACTAGTGTAACTTCTATTTAACAAGGGAAAAGCGATGGGTAGCACGAACTTATACGTGTGTATGTTATATTTAAGAAGTCTATACAAAATCTTATGTAATTAGAAAAACCGATTTATAATTTTGATGATACATTTTGCTTAGAGGAATATTCACAAAAAGAATAGTTTTCGTTAAATCACACCCATTACTTGCGTGTTTTTGGCACTATGGCTCTGCTTAGTATGCAGAAAAAATTCGCATCTGCAGTTATTCCCGGTCAAATTGATAAATCAACTACTTGGTATAGTATTCCTCTCCTAGTTAGGAGATGGAGCAACCAGATCTCGAGAGACATGATGACATGAGGAAACAATAGTGAACCATCTTAATCTTAAGTATACAGTTTACTAATAACAAACAACCGACAAATAAAACGAGAAGATTATGCCATTCTAACCAGACCCTAATAAAATTTGATTTGCCTTCCCCACCAAGAAATTAACGGTAGGAGGGAGAGTTGGCTGAAGGCTACCAGGCAACAATTCATCACTGCACTACTCCCTTTCAACCAAAGAAGGAAGGTTATTATCTACTCAACCCAGCTTAAGCCCTCATCAAGAATTTCAACCAATCTTCGACTTCGACATAACTGCCCCTATCAATTACCAAAATACCCTCAATCCCTTGGGGTTTATGATTCCCATTATATACAGGCTCTGCTTGGTATGCAGGAAAAATTCGCATCTACAGTTATTCCCGGTCAAATTGATAAATAAGTTGTTTGGTATAGTATTTCTCTGCTAGTTAAGATACATATGGCCTTGTTTGTCCATGCAAACTACCACTACCACAGCTGTGGTAATTTGCATTCTGCAAATTTTTCCTGCGTACCAAGCAGGGCCTATAATTATATATATGAATGTTAATTAACTAAATTAAGAAAAGATGGTACAAGCAGGGATCCGTTTCATACCAATGTAGGGAGATATTGTTTTGGACATGGTTAACCACTTTAACAACCACTCGGTCGCCTTCCCTTGCGATGATCCGAGGCCCTGGAAACTGTCCATTGACAGTCACAATGGTCTTGGTGTGGCACAATCTTGTAACCTTCTGCAACTTTATCTGCAAATTAATTAAGATAGCTCTAATTAATTGGTTAAAAGAAACCCAATTTTAGTAGCACATTTGTAAATTAACTCTATAATTGTGAGGTGCAAAATACATACATCAAACTTATAGTGCCTTGTAATGCCACTGTGCTTAGCAACTACAAGCTCATAAGGTGATAACCACAATGCACTCAAAATAAAGAGCAAAACTCCATAGTAGACAGATGATGGAAGAATTGAATAACCACCCATCTCTGTATATCTCTTAATTTGTCGATGATCACCACCTAGCTTAATTGGTGAAAATATATCAAGACTCGAGATGAGTTAACTCAGCTCAACTAGCTCAGATACTTGGATACACAGTTATTAAGTTTGATCTGATGGGGTTTATATAGAGATCGATAGAGAGCATTATGTTTGGTTGATTATTAGGTGATGAGATTATAAAATATCAGGAAAAAAAACAACAACAACAACAACAGAGGGGCGAAGAAGTCTGAAATTGGCAAGTTTTGGTCCGAAGGGAATGGCTGTTAAGAGTGTTAGTCGTTCCAGCTTAACTTTAGAGTGTTATGGAAGATTAAATAATTTTGATTTGATTTGACCTTTCTCTCAAAATATTTTTCGTCAAACCTTTCTCCAACAGAAAATTTTCCAAAAAATACCCTTCAAAGATTTTGAAACCAAAATCGTGTCATCATCATGGGGGTAGTAGATATACACAAACTTGTCAAAATTCATATGTAAAATTATTAATGGTTTATTTTCCATTATGGCCCTGCTTGGTATGCATGAAAAATTTACAGAATGCAAATTACCACAGCTGTAGTAGTAGTAGTTTGCATGGACAAACAAGGCCATATGTATCTTAACTAGCAGAGAAATAATATACCAAATAACTTATTTATCAATTTGACCGGGAATAACTGTAGATGCGAATTTTTCCTGCATACCAAGCAGAGCCTGTATATAATAGGAATCATAAACCCCAAGGGATTGAGGGTATTTTGGTAATTGATAGGGGCAGTTATGTCGAAGTCGAAGATTGGTTGAAATTCTTGATGAGGGCTTAAGCTGGGTTGAGTAGATAATAACCTTCCTTCTTTGGTTGAAAGGGAGTAGTGCAGTGATGAATTGTTGCCTGGTAGCCTTCAGCCAACTCTCCCTCCTACCGTTAATTTCTTGGTGGGGAAGGCAAATCAAATTTTATTAGGGTCTGGTTAGAATGGCATAATCTTCTCGTTTTATTTGTCGGTTGTTTGTTATTAGTAAACTGTATACTTAAGATTAAGATGGTTCACTACTGTTTCCTCATGTCATCATGTCTCTCGAGATCAACCAAGGTTTTTTCTTTTTAAACTTTTTTAAAGTAACAAATCGTTCTTCAATCTTCATTGCAAAACGTGTTTATGGCGTAAAGAGCGTGGTATTTTAAGCAAATCGGTTTAATTTGTGCTCAAAATGATTATTTCACTCGTATTTATTTCAGTCGAGACTAGATAATGCTACACCTACAATAAATTTTATAGCAGAACATATAGCAAAGAGCATTTAGTCTGAACTTTTATCATTTTAAAATGGCATAAAATCACGAAAATGACTGGAATTCAAACATAAACAGTCAGATGCACATTACTATAGGATTTGTTGTAGGTTTAGCATTATTTATTTGAATTGTCTCCAATTCTCTCAGGGGCACCGTTCGTATTCACCAATTGAAAAGTCCTAAAATATTTCTCATCTCATTCCATATTTTTGGATCTTTACATGTTCCCTTTACATTATTTTACACTGCAACTACACGTTTGGACTGCATAATCCAAATGTTGATTTTTATTGAATACAATATTCTAATTATGTAAATTAAATTAATTTTTATTGCATAATCCAATGTTGATTTGTTGATCTTTACAGTCCCGCAAGAAAGTGCAGAGAATAAGTCTAACCTATGCATGATTAATTATAAACTTATAATAAATACTTTTAAATTTAAAGTTAGAAAAAGAAAACTTTACCAAATGGCGGAAGGACAGCCTTAGGCCTTAACTAAAATGTGGACCCACCAATATGACGATCCAGATCATTACAACCAAGTGACCAATCTCATGGCCATGAATTGGGCACAATACTTAGCTGGTCCGGGTTGGAGGGGAAAGTGTATATCTGACAAGCCCTTTGATGTCAGTTTGGCCCATACAAAGGATCCCCAACCGGCCCTGCTCGAATTATCCCAAGGTTGACGTCTTAGGGCTTGGTCTAGGTTATGGATTGTTAGTTAAGACCTGGTACAACCAATACCAGGCCCAGAAAAGCCTAGCTGACCAAGTCCGGTCTCCCCTTGGTTACTCTGCTTTTGTCATAGAAATAAACTTTTTATTAAGGATTTGGTTCTTGCAAAGTTAACACACAAAAAAAAAAAAAAATTTGATCCTTTTGTGAAGAGTTGGTATTTATTTGTGGAAGTCCAAATAATTTTATATGTATTGGAATACAAATTTTGATATATTAAATACGCATTAGAAGCTCACATGAAAAATAATTTTATTTTTCTATCCAAAAATGATTCAAGTAGACTGATATAGACTTTTTAAAAGGTATATTTTTCTTCAGATGAGAAAATTATCCTCATAAAAAATCAATTGATTTGACTATCGGTTAAAAATATTTTGTTGATTAGTGAAGCGCATGGTTATGATTTGATGAACTTAAAAAGAAATAATTCCTCAATATGATTAAACATTCCATTCTCTTTGGTATGATTTCTTAATAAAAAGAAAAAAAAATAACTCTACAAAAAATAATGAGGTGATCCATATTGGCTTGTTAGAATCGTAGAGCATACAAGAGTATCAAAAAATAACTTGCTGTTTTATGGAACTAACATATTATTTTATAAAATTTGTATTATCTAGACTATTGAAATGATTAATAGTTGTTGAAAAAGCTGGAATATATCCTCCGCCTTTTAATTATTGTATCTACTCTCTATGATCCAAATATTTTTCAAAAATTAATTTAAGTAAAATCATTTAGTTGAGTAAAAGGCTAGGTCATAAATATTTATACTTTTATAGTCTATTTGGACAAGGATTTTAGGGAGGGATTTTGTGGGGGCCAGGGATTTTGAGGAAAAATATAACATGATTTTTCTACCAAATCTCTGGTCCCCACAAAATCCCACCCCCAAATCCTTTGTCGAAATAGACTATTAGCAAAAAATGAAATGAATTTGTCACCCACATAAATATATGTGGGTACTGATTATTCAATCAAGGCCCAACAAAAAGAACAGCACACAAATTTGACATTAAAAATACCATCCTAGATGATCTTAATTATTATTGAAGCATCCCCTGAATAATATTACAAAACATTCAAATGAACTCAATTTTTTCCCTTTTCAAATGCCGGCCGGGAATAAGAACAAAGTTTATTAAATGGTAAAAATACCTTCTTCGCCACTCTCTCCCTCTCAAAAGAGAAAATAAAAACAAACGGTACAAAAAAAAAAAAAAAAAAGCCTCGACAAAAGAAATTAAGTTAAAGAGTCAGCCAACGACAAGAACCATGAGGATAGGCAAGGTCAACACTTGGGGAGATCGGACGGTGGAGGCGGCAACTTCTGGTTAGGGAGCTCCCCATTCAAGACGAGCCATGCCATCTTCAAACCCCAGCTAGTGTGGATTTCCAGGTGGCAATGCATGAACCATACACCTGTACACACGTCAACAGCCAACCAAAATCATAAGCAATTAATTATACCAGCAGGGCTAAGGTTACAGAAAAAGTTACAGAATTTAATACATAAGGTACAATTTACGGTAAGATTCATATTACTTTAGGATGTGGTGCGAATTACGAAAATATGTGAAATATATTAACCATCGGATTAACCTTGTGGAGCTAACTCTTAATATTTCCGTTAATTATACATAATTTGATCAGTGGCAATAAATGTAATTTAATACTTTAAACAAACAACAGGGAGATTTTCAGTTATACCCACCTGGGTTATCGGCGAGAAAACGAATGGCAACCCAGCCGCCAGATGGAACTCCGACTGTGTTCCTCTCAACCGGGTCAATGAGATTGAAGTTTGCCGGGTCTTTGTTTGGGTCGTAATTTCCAAACCCTTGACCCACGACGAAGAAGTTAAAACCGTGGAGATGGAGGGGGTGGCTTTCGGCGCCAAGAATGCTAGTGTCTTGCATGATAAGCTCCACACTGGTGTTGAATGGTAGAACCACCAAATTAGTGGCGTTACTGATCACATTAGTGTTGTTGGGTGGATTTCCAGTGTAGTTGAATGGGTGGATTGGGTAATAAGGAAAGTAAGGGCTGTAAACACCGTTTGACTGCCCGAAGAAATGGGCTTGAAGTAGGGCCGTGGTTGGAAATGAAAAGGAGATATTATTCACTGAAGCTGAAAACATGGACCCATTTGGTCCTTGACAAGTATGGTTACGTGGGCAAGGATTTGTGCCCAGACCCACAGTGAAAAAGAAGCGTTTATCAACATTCTTTGGGACATTCGCGGGGAATTGTTCGGTGGCCAGGCTGCGGAACTTCTTGGTGAAATTGGTAGCCGTGGCAGTGTCGTTGAGGGGAGGGAGAGTAGGTCGAAAGAGTGGAAGCTTTGGTTTGTTAATCCAAGATTTGAATGAAGATGATGAAGATTTGTATTCAAGGATACCAGTAGTGGTGGAATTGTCAAAGGTGCCTTGGCCAGTGACATAAGGTCTTGCAGCCATGACAAATGAGGCACGTGGGAAGTAGGGTTTAGTTTTGAGAAGAACGTTGGTGGTCTGTCCTGGGGTGATAAGAAGGGTGTCTGTCTCAAAGGGTTTAACATAGACGGCATCGGCATCTACAACGGTAAGGGTATGGTTAGCAATACTAAAGAAAAGTTCATCATTAAGTGCAGCGTTGATCAAACGGAGGAGGTAGGTCTTCCCTGGCTTAACCTTCAGCTTGAATGTATCTGTCAATATAGACATTATAAGTTAATTAAACCTTAAATTATGATACTCAAACCCAAAAAAAAAAAAATGTGCAAGCAAATTAGGTGTTTGTTAGATTAATGTTTTAATGGGTTTATTGGGTTGAGAAGATGTCATGACTAAAATTTGGGTTAAGTAAGTGGGGCATTTTCTTGCCTTCACTTCATTTCTTTTATTAACAATTACAATGGGCTGCAGTACCTTTTGCTGAGCAGTTATACAAGGGCCCAGGAAGTCCATTGATAGTGTAAGCATCTGAGACGTTTGGGCCTCCTCCTGTCTGAAGAGCCTGGTTGATAATTGCCTCAGTGTCTGCTTTAAACCACTCCCCTAGAAATTATTCAAATCCAAAGCTCAAGTTAATAAAACTTAATTATATACTAAAACAAGGAAGAAAAAAGAGAAATATGTTAAAAATTCAAATCCATTTGTGGTCGTTATAAATTACTCACCGAAGATGATGGGGACTTCCTTGTAGGGTTTCACGAATGGGTAAGGGACGTTTCGCTTAGGAAGGATGATGATAGGTCCATATAGTGTAGATCTCAGCCATGAAATGTGGGCATGCCAGAACAATGTCCCTCTTTGTCCGATAATAGTGAAGTTGTAGACATAAGATTGGCCAGTCTGTATGGGGCACTGGGTCACATATGCAGGCCCATCGGCCCATCCACTCCGAAGCTGTCTAATTCCATGCCTGCATGTTTTTATCATCAAATCCAAAAGATAAATTGTGTAAAATTAATTTTCAGTTCAAATTTTCAATCATAGCATAATTAAAATCTTGGTGAATGAGTTGAGGATTCTCTGTATGTATGAATGTATGTATGTTTACCAATGGATGGTGATATTGTGCTGCACATTGTTGACCACCTTAACAATCACCCTGTCTCCTTCCCTTGCAAAGATCCTAGGCCCTGGAAACTTTCCATTTACGGTCACGATGCTCTTCGTATGGCATAATCGTGTCACATTCTGCATCTTAATCTGCAAAAAACAGTTCAAAAAAAAA
>MVGT01000437.1:1338814-1414743 GCA_002174775.1 Macleaya cordata | reverse complement strand
GTGGTGGAATTGTCAAAGGTGCCTTGGCCAGTGACATAAGGTCTTGCAGCCATGACAAATGATGCTTGTGGGAAGTAGGGTTTAGTTTTGAGAAGAACGTTGGTGGTCTGTCCTGGGGTGATAAGGAGGGTGTCTGTCTCAAACGGTTTAACATAGATGGCGTCGGCATCGACAACGGTAAGGGTATGGTTGGCAATACTGAAGAAGAGTTCATCATTAAGTGCAGCGTTGATCAAACGGAGGAGGTAGGTCTTCCCAGGCTTAACCTTCAGCTTGAACGTATCTGTCAATGCCCCCGATGCAGATAAGAAAGTTAAACGTTAAATTAATAAGAAGATCATCAAACCACAAAAATGTACAAATGGGCTCAAAAGTTGTCAATTGTGATGACTAAACTTGGGCTCGGGTAAGTGAGCTTATTCTTTCCCCCTTCAACGAGAGCCCACTTCCAGTGTAATTGAAGCCCATTATGGCATCACATACTCTCACTTATTATTAACAGCGGAGTACCTTTTGTTGAGCAGTTATACAAGGGACCAGGAAGTCCATTGATAGTGTAAGCATCAGACACATTTGGGCCTCCTCCTGTCTGAAGAGCCTGGTTGATAACTGCCTCCGTGTCTGCTTTAAACCACTCTCCTGAAAATTATTCGAATCCAACTAGTTCATGTTAGTAAAATGTACATAATAAAAGAAAATATATAATGTTCAAAACAATCGATACACGTCGACGTCGTTATAAATTACTCACCGAAGATGATGGGGACTTCCTTGTAGGGTTTCACGAATGGGTAAGGGACATTTCGCTTAGGAAGGATGATGATAGGTCCATATAGTGTAGATCTCAGCCATGAAATGTGGGCATGCCAGAACAATGTCCCTCTTTGTCCGATAATAGTGAAGTTGTATACATAAGATTGGCCAGTCTGTATGGGGCACTGGGTCACATATGCAGGCCCATCGGCCCATCCACTCCGAAGCTGTCTAATTCCATGCCTGCATGTTTTTATCATCAAATCCAAAAGATAAATTGTGTAAAATTAATTTTCAGTTCAAATTTTCAATCATAGCATAATTAAAATCTTGGTGAATGAGTTGAGGATTCTCTGTATGTATGAATGTATGTATGTTTACCAATGGATGGTGATATTGTGCTGCACATTGTTGACCACCTTAACAATCACCCTGTCTCCTTCCCTTGCAAAGATCCAAGGCCCTGGAAACTTTCCATTTACGGTCACGATGCTCTTCGTATGGCATAATCGTGTCACATTCTGCATCTTAATCTGCAAAAAACAGTTAAAAAAAAAATCCAAATTTATGACAATAACCCGGCCATATATATAATTGATTCATTAATATATCAATTTTAAAAATTGAACCATGAGGTGGATCGTGGTGCACTGGCCATGCAACACCTACATTAAACGTATAGTGCCTTGTTATAATGCCTTCATTATTATCTGCAGTTGCATCGACGTATGGCAAATGCCAGACAACACACAACGCAAAGAGCAAAGCTCCCACAGAAGCCGATGATNAAGAAGACAAGATTGAGATCAAGTACTGGATGGAGATATGAAATCCCGTGAGCTTGTTAATATAGAGATGATCGATAAGCATGCAGGCGTGTTCGGTTGATTAGGTGATCATGGGATTATCTCCGCGGAGATAAAATTAAACTAGACAAGTACTTTCAAATTAATGTGGTTTTGATCCCCACCAGTTGTTGTTGGTCCAGCAGCTTGTTCAACGTTTTTCTATCGAGTGTTAACAAAGTCAATAATTTTTTTTTCTTGTTTGACCCTACCAGTCCCCCTTCCCATTTCTCTGTGGGTCCCTTCTCCTAAAAATAAAATAAAACTCCAACAAGTATTCCTTCAGATTTTCTCTTATTATTATGATCTGATTACTCGTATTTGATATTTTATAATTTTGCCGTAAAAAGGATGTATAGTCGTAGTTGTCGAGCATTGGAATGGAACAGAGACGTACGATCCGACTTTCTTCCAAGCAAGATTTGGTCTTTTTTATTTGTTCTTTCTAGAAAAAAAATTAAAAAATGCCACACTAACTACTATCCTTGTCTACGAAGTACAACACCTGATCCAAACTAAAAGCTTCAATTCCTTAAAATGTGTGTAGATATATATATGAATTTAATATGTATAATATTTCTCATGGAGATTTTTTTTTTCTACAAAATATTAATTGATGTGTGAAGTACAATATTAGTCATAAAAAGAAATAATTCCTTAATATGATAAAACATTTATTTCTCTGGAAGGACTACAGATTCGTTAATAAAAAAGAACAAGAAACAAATTCTATACGTTTAAGGTCATTATCTAGATGCATGATGTGTAAAATTCGAGAATATGGACAACACCTGTGGCTACATTTGGAGCATCTCTCTAATGAAAATGTGATTAGCTTTTACGTCCATGGTATAGCTCACAAGACATCTTTTGAGATTCATTTTTTTTAGCCACCAAATCTCTATATATAATTTACCTTGAAGACATCTCCAATATTATAAATGAGGTCAGCTTGTTTCTTTGGTCTACATGGCATTTAATTAATTAAATGAATTATATTCTTTTAAGAGGAGGGTTATTGTAAAATATTTTATTGCAACACAGCATACATTTTATAGGACCCACGTGAAAATGGTTCGAGGGTTAATTTTTATGTGAGATGTTCTTCTCATCATGTAGATTATCATATTAAAAAATCAACCCCTTCTAAAAGTTCTAACATCCTCAAATTAGTCTATGAAAAATTGGCAAATTTTAGACATTTTTTTAGACCGTTGATTTCTTTTAATTTTCGATAAACTTTTAATAGGGTTAAAACTTTTATAGAAGGGACTGATTTTTTAATATGATGACCTACATGATGAGGAGAATAACCCCACAAAAAAAAATTAGTCCTTGAACCATCTTTATGTGGGCACCATAAAAAGTATGTTGCAATAGTGTCGCAATAAGGTATGTTGCAATATCCCTCCTTTTCTAGGTGTGCCTCTAGAACTAGTGGATGGGTTAGAGGATGTCTTTCTATTCTCATGTCACGTTAGCCTCGCATTAGTTGGCCACATTAATTTGCATTGAAAAAGTTTTCAATGTCTGTGCTTTCTATATGCACAATAAATTTTACCTAACCACATTTACATTGAAAATGCTCTTAAAAAATTGATATGTTTGTAGTCTAATTATAGAAAGAAGACTAATGATAAAAATGTATAATACTATGTTTAGAATAATAATGTGTGATTGGTATTCTACGTACAGAGAGCTAAAGAAATTAAAAGAAAGAAAGGTTAATAATATCATTCAATGATGCTAACAAATTTGGTTGGAGTACTGCTAGGGACCGACCACTTGGGCATCATTTGGGATTGGGGACTAAGGGAAAACAATCTTGAACGTAAGGTCCACACGGAGATAATCAAAAAGTTAATTGTTTTGAGAGTTTTCTCCTCACATATCATGTAGATTTTCCTCCTAAAAATAAAAAACTCCTAACCCCACCATTCAATTTTAATGGCTACTGAGCGATCCATTTTATCATTAATTTTCAACAAATCTTTGATGAGATTAGAAGTTTTAAATTAACTAATTTTTGGTAATCTATTAGTGTTTAAAATATATTCATAAAAAATCAACCTTAAGATTATTTTTATGTAGTGTCCATAAGTTAAAATGTCTTCCCTAGGTCCCCAACTATCTTTTAGATAATGTAGCTATCCAACGTTAGTTTAAGGAGAGGATATATAGTCACTTAATTAATTAAAGGCTGCAACCTGTACGTACGTCAAATAATTGTTGGGAATCCTTTGTAACTTTTTATATATTGGCTTTCAGTTCATATTTAAAGGGAAAAAAAAAAAAAGATGAAGTAAAGAAGAAGAAGACCAAAAATTGATTTTCAGAAAATAGAAGAGATTGGTGTGCAGAAATATATTCAAACTGGTTCAAACTGATCCTCTAATTAATCTGAATATATATGTGTTTCCCTGGAAGTCTGGTCTCAATAAGATTGTGTCATGATCTCTCAATAAGATTGTCTCATGATCTATGTGGGAGCTTTTGGATTTAGGGTTTTGAGGTGATCTATTTGAAAAGCTAACTAATAAATCACCTCAAAACCGTCTACTGTCTACTGATCCAATTAAAGCCCCAGGAAACAGAAAATCACACAAATTTAATGATATTTAATTAATAAAAAGCTCTGTTATTAATTATTTATTATTGAATTGTCCAATAAAAATTATTACAAATAAACCTTGAGATAAACTCAATCCTCTCTCTCTCTCTCTCTCTCATCAAGTGGAGACCGAGAATAAGGAAAAAGATAAAACCTCATCACTTACTCTCTCAAAAGGGCAAACACATAAAAACAAACGACGGCACCAAAAAGAAAAAGAACATCAAAGCCTCAGACAAAAGAAAGTCAAAGAGTCAAGATCCCGAACTCAACGAAAAAGGATGAAAAGTCAAGGTCAACACTTGGGAAGATCGGACGGTGGAGGTGGTAGCTTTTGGTTGGGGAGCTTCCCATCCAAGACGAGCCATGCCATCTTCAAACCCCAGCTTGTGTGGATTTCCAGGTGGCAATGCATGAACCATACACCTGTACACACATCAACAGCCAGCCAAAATCATCCTCGATTATAATTCGACCAGTGGCAACAAATGTAATTTAAAACTCTAAACAGTGGAAGATTATTCATTCAATTGTACTAACTCACCTGGGTTATCGGCAAAGAAACGAATGGCAACCCAACCGCCCGAAGGAACTCCGACTGTGTTCCTCTCAACCGGGTCAATGAGATTGAAGTTTTCCGGGTCATTGTTTGGGTCGTAGTTTCCAAACCCTTGACCCACGACAAAGAAGTTAAAACCGTGGAGATGGAGCGGATGACTTTCTGCACCAAGAATGCTAGTGTCCTGCATTATAAGCTCCACACTAGTGTTGAATGGCAGCACCACAAGATTAGTGGCATTACTGATAACATTAGTGTTGTTTGGTGGATTTCCAGTGTAATTGAATGGGTGGATTGGGTAATAAGGGAAGTAAGGACTGTACACACCGTTTGACTGCCCGAAGAAATGGGCTTGAAGTAGGGCCGTGGTGGGTAGTGCAAAGGAGATATTATTCACTGAAGCTGAAAACATGGACCCATTTGGTCCTTGACAAGTATGGTTACGTGGGCATGGATTCGTGCCCAGACCCACAGTGAAAAAGAAGCGTTTGTCGATGTTCTTTGGGACATTGGCCGGGAATTGTTCCGTGGCCAGGCTGCGGAATCGCTTGGTGAAATTGGTAGCCGTGGCAGTGTCATTGAGGGGAGGGAGAGTAGGTTGAAAGAGAGAAAGCTTTGGTTTGTTAATCCAAGATTTGAACAAGGATGATGAAGATTTATATTCAAGGATACCAGTGGTGGTGGAATTGTCAAAGGTGCCTTGGCCAGTGACATAAGGTCTTGCAGCCATGACAAATGATGCTTGTGGGAAGTAGGGTTTAGTTTTGAGAAGAACGTTGGTGGTCTGTCCTGGGGTGATAAGGAGGGTGTCTGTCTCAAACGGTTTAACATAGATGGCGTCGGCATCAACAACGGTAAGGGTATGGTTGGCAATACTGAAGAAGAGTTCATCATTAAGTGCAGCGTTGATCAAACGGAGGAGGTAGGTCTTCCCAGGCTTAACCTTCAGCTTGAACGTATCTGTCAATGCCCCCGATGCAGATAAGAAAGTTAAACGTTAAATTAATAAGAAGATCATCAAACCACAAAAATGTACAAATGGGCTCAAAAGTTGTCAATTGTGATGACTAAACTTGGGCTCGGGTAAGTGAGCTTATTCTTTCCCCCTTCAACGAGAGCCCACTTCCAGTGTAATTGAAGCCCATTATGGCATCACATACTCTCACTTATTATTAACAGCGGAGTACCTTTTGTTGAGCAGTTATACAAGGGACCAGGAAGTCCATTGATAGTGTAAGCATCAGACACATTTGGGCCTCCTCCTGTCTGAAGAGCCTGGTTGATAACTGCCTCCGTGTCTGCTTTAAACCACTCTCCTGAAAATTATTCGAATCCAACTAGTTCATGTTAGTAAAATGTACATAATAAAAGAAAATATATAATGTTCAAAACAATCGATACACGTCGACGTCGTTATAAACTACTTACCGAAGATGATGGGGACTTCCTTGTAGGGTTTCACGAATGGGTAAGGGACATTTCGCTTAGGAAGGATGATGATAGGTCCATATAGTGTAGATCTCAGCCATGAAATGTGGGCATGCCAGAACAATGTCCCTCTTTGTCCGATAATAGTGAAGTTGTAGACATAAGTCTGGCCAGTTTGTATGGGGCACTGTGTCACATATGCAGGCCCATCGGCCCATCCACTCCGAAGCTGTCTAATTCCATGCCTGCATGTTTTTATCATCGAATCCAAACGATAATTCAATCACACAACATAATTAATTAAAAACATGGTGAATGAGATGAGGATTCTATATATTTATGTTTACCAATGGATTGTAATATTGTTCTGCACATTGTTGACCACCTTAACAACCACCCTGTCTCCTTCCCTTGCGAAAATACGAGGCCCTGGAAACTTTCCATTTACGGTCACGATGCTCTTTGTATGGCATAATCTTGTCACATTCTGCATCTTAATCTGCAAAATATAGTTTAAAAACCAGTTCAAATTTTTGCAACACATAAGCATACTAATTCATTAACTCAAGTTAAAAGTTGAAACATAAGGTGGTGGCCGGTGCACCATTCATGCGTGCAACACCTACATTAAACGTATAGTGCCTAGTTATAGTGCCTTCATTATTATTCGCAGTTGCCATGTATGGCAAATACCAGACAACACACAATGTGAAGAGCAAAGCTTTCACAGAAGAAGCTGATGATGGAAGAGAAGAAGAACCCATCTCTCTCTCTCTCTCTCTCTCTCTCTCTCTCTCTCTCTCTCTCTAGAGCTAAAGAAAGAAGACAAGATGGATATCAAGTACTGGATGATGGAGTTATGAGAGCCTGTGAGGTGATTTATATAGAGATGAACCGTCGTGTTCTGTTGATTAGGTGTTGGGATTATCCAAGAGAGAACTAGACAAATTTACTTTCAAAATGGTGTTTTGATCCCCACCAGTTGGTGATCCAGCTTGTTCAACGTCGTCTCTCTTGAGTGTTAACAAAGTCAATAATTTTTTACCTGATTGACCCCACACCGTCCCCTTCCATTTCTGTCGACCTCGCCTTCTCGGAAAATAAAATTCCAAAAAGTGCTATTCCTCTAAATTTTCGTTATTATAGGGCAGAGTTTGTACTCTAGGCATGGGTGTTGCTGTGTATTACAGGATTGAGAAACGCTAGACTGGACCACATTTTCAAACACATTACCAGACCACGTCATGATTATCCATGTCCGACATTATGGTCTATTATTTTACTTACATCAGTTGCCATAACACGTAGTTCTGCAAATGCGGGACGAAAAAATATAATGCATCTAGCATCAGTTAGCTCTTGTATAGTCGTAAACACGGCACATGACACACATTTTATTATGTATTTGATTTGATAATAAAATCCATTACTACTGTTAAGTAAGAATTAATAAAGTATGATGTATGTATTTGATTTTCCGTAAGAAGGATGTATTGTCATTGTCGAGCTATATAGGATGAGCATTAAAGCGGAACAGTGGTTGGTATTTTGGTCTGAGTCTTCTCTCGGGAGTTTCTAACAAAAGAGAAGGACGTATAATCCGACTTCTTTCTTTCAAGCAAGATTTCTGTCTTCTTTCTTTTCCATAACAAGCTATTCACTAACTACTACCCCATGCCTTGTCTACCAAGTACAACAAAACCTGATCCCAAGTAAGCTATCTTCATGAATTAAAGTCCTTAATAAATAGGAGTAGTTATATTATTTGAATACATATCCATAGAGTCTTCAGGAATCAGGATTTGCACCAAACTACGCTTCTCATAGGGGTCTGTCTGTCTCTCTCATACAGTTTAATACATTCGGCAATGCCACTTGTGTATTTTATTCTGTAAAAAAGGACCGTAATCAATTTTAGGGCCTAGTTTTGGATCTAACCCAGTTTAGCCGCAGTTCATTCTGGGGAAAACTACTACATATTACCCCCATATAATGAGGACAATTGGAGTGAACTCACACGAAATTGGAGTAGATCCATAACTACCCTAATTAGTTATTTTAAAGTTCACCAAATAGGAGCACGACATCAATAGCAACTCGCAGTGAGTACTGAAGCGAGGGATTGGACAGACTCCAACTACTTTAAATGATGGACCAGAAACAAAGACCATGAAGTTTATACATCAGCTCTGTCTATCTCCAGCTCGTAGTCACTCTCATGACAGATCGCATATGTGTGAGTGTGTGTGTGTGCACGTGCAAAGAACACAAATAATTATCAAATCAAGCAATCAAGATTCAAGACCACATAACTCACAGTAGACGGTCTTCTCGTTAGAACATTAATGCTAGATCGTGTCAGGGTATACATTTGAACCAACATCCTATCCAGTTTCCACCTCTTCTTAAAACTTGGAATCACACAAATCCTTGAGATTACTTACATATATGTGAAAGGGAACTGTTGGTATCTTTACATACTATATAAATATTTGATGTGTGTAAATGCCAAAGAGCTTTCAAACCATATAGGAAGCATCAGTTCCACTTTCCCCGTTTTCCTGCCATCTGGACCCTGCTCTGAACTTACACACAGGGCAGGTCCCCTGTTGCCGCAACCACGGGTCAATGCAGTTAGCATGGAACTGCATAAGCAAAACAAATTTTGTTACCATCTGTTTCAGTATGATAAAGATTGAATAGCAGTTATATCTGATAAAGCTTGTAGAAACTTGGAGAAATTTCATAAATCATGGAGAAAATAGAAGCCTATTTATGACTGCTAGAGAAGGGAGTAAGGAGAAATTAGGAGTTCCATAAATCATGAAGAAAAAAGGAGGAACCTGATGCAAGCATGGCAAGCTGCGGATGATTTCTCCAACATTTACTTGCTCCAAGCAGACGCTGCATGTCAGCTCATCCTCTGGGCTCTTCGTATTTCCATCTTCCTTGCCAGAGTCTTGCTTTTTTTGCTTGAGTAGAGGAGAAAATTACAAATAGAGGTTAAGATTAAAAGTTCATATTTGCTTGACATGTATCTAATATACAAAAACACGAGAAGAAACTGAACCATTATGAGCTTAATTTTCTATTAAGTTAAATCAGGATAGCAAGATTTGCATGGAATTAGCATCCATTGTAAGAAAGGGAAAAAAAATGTCGTAAAGGACTGGAAGGCTTTGATGAGCCCTTAAGACTCAAATCACTCTTGTTACTTAACATGTTCTAACAGCTGGTAGTAGTCACCAGTAAGCCTGATATGATAATATACAACTAGGCAAAATGAAATAGGACATGTAAGATAAATGATAACTCAGTAATAGTCATCCATAACATTCCATGGTAAATAAAAGAATAGGAAATAGAATACCTCAGCTAAGGCTGAAGTTGAGGCCTGTTGCAGGGATGAGCCTTCACTGTAACCAATCAAGCCAGAGGCATTAAGAATATTCTTGAAAAATTAATTGTGTTTTATTTTGAAGAGGAAACTGTTCAATAAAAGAAGGTATATAAAAGTGGACTATATTGGCTTAACACCGTATGACAGGCAAAATCAGTTCAGGCAGCAAACCCAAACCCAAACAATGATAAGAGAAAGTACTTGCCTTTGTGAACCAGGGACCTTATATTTGTGAACAGGAAGAGCATTTATCTCTTCCTCACTCAGTGAATTTGCAGCGGAGCCATTGTCAGAATCCAGTGCTCTCAGAGTTTCATAATCTGCAAGAAAAAAGTTTGACATTCATTCATGAGCAATGACGCTTTCAAAACCACCCTATTTAATTTAATCCAACACAATTTAATAAATGAGTAGTTTATGAGTCAAGCAATTCATTGAAATTATTATCCACATAGAACACAATTTAACAGAGTATATACCTAGGTCATCGAATTCCCTGTCGAGAAGAGCAAGTTGGAGTCTGAGGCCTTGTAATCGCCCTCTTGTTGCAAAAGCTATGGATGGTGGCATATGCAACCGCAACTCTGTATGACCAAGCAAGCCACTGGCTGCCGCAGCATGAGCTTGGGCCTGAGCCTGAAGTTGTTGGCAAGTTGCATACATCCTAAGGCTTGTAGCCATTAAAAAGACACCAAGAACTAGCCAAAGCTACAAAATAAGATTCACAGGAATACTCCTTCAATTCTGGTACCATATATGCTTCAAAACAATAATTCATAAGAAAGCTTAACATGCCCAGATGACATCCTCGGGTTGTAGAAAATACCAGAAAGTTAGGTGACATCTGGTGTGAATTCAGTATCATGAACAACAAAAGAACTGCTAGGACAAACAAGTGGAACATGATTAGAAGCGAGAGGAAAGTGAAAGACAATACACGAAACGATACTGTTATTGATGGAAAGAAAAAACAAAAGTACCTGTTACAAGAAAAGCCATTGAATTGGTATTAACTGGCCGAGCTGCATGAACACGCTGATGGAGAGAATAAGCATGTCAATAAAGATATATTCAGATATATTAGATGAAGCACAGTTATCTACTTGGCAAGCTATGAGTGCTATAGCATTTCTATGACGTGAAAATACACAAAGAAACATGTGGAATAAAACATACCACTGCACGTCGTTCAGGAATAAATCCTGGAAAACCACTTTCTAGATCTCCTCTGGTCCCTCGGAAAACGAAACTCATGGTAGCTTTAGTTGGAAAATACTATAAACCAAGACCAGACTGACGTCTCACCTTACAGACTTTTAAAAACCTGTAGAATCTCTAAATCATTAACGAAACTAGCACAATAAATCTCAAAAAAAAATTACAGGCAGATTATCCATCAATGACAAAGTAAAGAAGAAATATTTGGAATCGTTCCATGTATACAATGGATACAGAAATAGTCTCCTTATGTTTTACATAAAGAGACGAAGGAATAGTTTTCAAAATGAACAAATAATGTACTAATATCTTCCTACATTGTGGCTCTTTTAATTTTAAATCTTTTTCTACCAATCCAAAACACAAAAACAAAATCTGGTAGTGTCAAAGCAAAATCTGGAGAACATCAGAATATGACACAACTCCTGTAATGCCCTTTTGGAAGAATCCATGTAGCACAATAAGATCAGATAACTTTGCTCCAGGAGTAGACTATATTGATATTACAATGTCAAGGAGTAGTATAGTACCAAACTACCAACCACTGAACAAAGAAGGTGTGACTGTTTGGGAAAACAAAAAGATGCTTTAGATGTATATTCAATAGGGCAGTGTCTCCATTTGTGCACCAAAATCAAATCTAATTGTTCCTATCACTCCTAATCTGTGGCTTTCGAATGTAGAACTGTTGCAAATAAAATTTTCATGGCCCAATATCTTCTTCATTGAAATTCCCAAATGGAATTCAGGGTTTGGATTCACTATTACTTTGACATCAATGTATCATCCCTTAAGGATGTGAATGACTTGGATTCCGTCTTGCAGTTTTTGCTTGAAATTATTCCTTGTTTAAGACATTTCCTAAAATTCTAAATCATTTCGGGTCTGCCACTTACTCATTTAAATTCAAGAACCTGCACTAAGAAGCTCATTCTCGCTAACAATATAAGGTTTTTCTTTTACAAGCATATCAGTAACAGAATTTTTCATCCGAAGCCAAACGATTCAAACAAATTATATTATACAAATAAAAAACATGGGCAACAAGTAAGAACCTCCATTCCACCTTTCTACTGCTATTAGTTGATGAACGATTTCCGTGAGTGATATTAGGAGTCAATTAAAAACAGAATTAATTGAAAGCACAACTATTCAAGCAAAGAATAAAGGTCCAAACAGAAATTACAGAAAGTTGAACTGATTCTGGTTTCAAAAAGATTAAGCAAAACCCTGATTCGAAATTTAAAGCGAGAAACTTCTGAATAAACCTAAATTTTCGAGATATTTGAAAGAAATTTCATCCAATCCCTAATTCCCAACATCAAACCCTAAAACCATTAAAATTTTAGAGAATTGAAAACATGAACTCGGATGAATAAAAAGGGAAAAAAACAATACTTACAGAATCAAAATGTGAGGGATCAAAAGCAAAAAAAAATGCAGTTAATGACGTCTCCAAATCAAAACTTTGGTCTTCTACCTCTCACGTTTTCAAGGGGGAAAAGACGAAGAAGAGACGAAACGGTAGAAAAAATTAGAATTTCGATTCCATGACCCTGTTACGGGTTTTTCTTCCAACGCTCATTCTGACGTGGAGGCCAAAAGCAGTCCAAAATGCCACGTGTAAGAACGCTGGAACACTGATCTTACCGAGTGTCTGATTTCAGTCAGAATTGTAGACCAACAGAATAAATGTCAATCTGATTGATGATCCCATTCCTTGGATTTCCCTATTTCAGTTACAATAAGGCAATTCTACTAGAAATATAAAAAGGGATCTCAAAAAAATGAAAAATCAATGATGAAAATGTGTTTTGCCCTGGGAATCTCTAAAAATAGCTAAAGAAACAAAAAAATAAATAGAGAAAAAAGAAAAAAAAGAAAAAAAAATCAGTATGTTGTGCTCCTTTGTTTATGGAGAAAAAAATAGAAAAGCGGGAGAGAAAAATAGCTTTCCTACTATTTAGGAATTAAACATTGTGCATTACAGATCATACAATGAGTGTGTCGCTCACTCCATCAACGTACGCTAATCCGATCATACCCTCCACTATGGCTCTATAAAATGGTGGATTGGGATCCATTTTTAGAGTTTAAGGGACTCTACTAGAGTGTGAAAACTGCTTGAGCTGCCCTAACAGATCTTGTATAAAGGTCAATAAAATACATAAAACATTAAAGTCCAACGATTAGATAAGAGATTTGGTCACGTGGATTTGAATTTATCAAAGATGAGAGGTGAACTTGAGAGAATCTAAGAGCAAATCTAGATAAACCCGATGGACTCTATTTTGATCCAGAAGAAGAGGGTGGCCATTGGTATAAATATATTTAGCCCTAATATTTTCACATAATTTTTTACTAAATCTACACAATTTAAATTTTGTATTGTCAATTCTACACAGCCAATAATATAGAATAACCAGTAATACAATAAAAAATTGGCTTGTCGATTTTATACAACTGACAAACTACTTTAAAAAAAAGTTATTATCAATAATATAATTCGATAAAAAAAATTATGTTTATTGGTTCAGTGGGCCAAAAGGATTGAGCCGCATAAGAGCATCCACAGTGGTAAGGTAAATTTGAATTTTACCTTATCTTACATGCAAAGTGGGTAGGCTAAAATAAGAATTTTAGCCTACGAGACTCGGAGATAGGCTAAAATTGGCCTTCTGGAGACAAGTCTCCAGATATATTTACGGGGCGTAGAACTGACACTGCGTCCAATGGGGCGTAGAGGTAAGAGCACGTCCCATATTTTTTTGTTTTTAAAAATTACATGGGGCGTGGAGATAACCCCACGTCCCATGCCAAGCGTGGTGGTAGCACCACGCCCAGCACCAGGCGTGGTGCAAGCCCCACGTCCCACTAATTCTTATATATATATATATATTAAATCAATTTCAATCCCACGTATGGTGTTTTTTTTTATTACTACATAGAGGAGGATGATCTAAAGGTTGATTTGTGGTGACAATGATCTCATCACCGTGTAGATCATCATATATAAAAATCAACACATTCTAAAACTTCTAACCCCCTCAAATCATTTCATCAAAATCTTAAAAAAATTTATATTTTTTTAAGCTTTAATTTTAGTACAAATTTGTAACTAACTTTTGATGAGGTTAGAAATTTTAGAATTGGATGATTTTCGGGTATGATGAAGTATAAGGTAAGGAGATCATTTTTACAAAAAAAACCAGCCTTTAGATCCTTTCCGTGTGGGCCCTATGTGATTGGGATTTAGTGGGGATTTAGTGGTTCTTAAACCACGCCTGATATATTTTATTTTTTTTTAATTTTTTTTTAACTTTTTTAAATGACGATTATATCCTTCAAATCAGTTTTTTATTAATTTCTCAAATTGTTTTAAAAAACTACCACTGTGCATGTGGTTCTCGTAAGTTAAATAACAGAAAGGTAAAATAGCTTTTTACCCTGCATCACTGTGGATGCTCTAAGGCATTTTAGAATATATGGTATCAAGCAGATTGGAACTAAACGTATCCTTAAACTTTTAAACAGAAAATTGTTAATGCTACTTACATAATGTGAACATAGGTGCAATGTGCATTATTATTTTTACTAGTAAGACGGGTAAAGAGTTAATTGTTAGCGTGTTAAAGTATAAGATAGACTTCGGACCAGACTTTTAGTACGATTCCCAACTCAACCAGTCCAGCCTACTCTCAAAATGATGGGTGGTGTTCGCCACCTACTATATGTAAGTGGGGTTACCAAATCACGTTTTTTTTTTGCACACTTCTTTAAGCCCAACATAAAAAAAAAAAGGTGTAATCCGTGCATAACAAATAACCTATTGGGCTTTACGGGTTTGATCATCTAAAATGTGAGATACAAGTGATCAGTCCATTAACAAGCACCAAAAAGTGCTGCCGTAGGCTTAAATATGTTCTCTTCGTGGTCACCACGTCGTCGCACGATGAGTCTTATCACTTATTAAAGCCAACAAGATAAAATACCAGCACCACTCATGAAAACTTAAACGACGTTTTCTCATTGATCACCAACCAATTGATCAGACATCTTGTAATTCACTATAAATGATTGACAAAAGAAAAAATAACCCTGAGTTTCTAATTCGACAAATCACCCTTTTTTAGAGTGCATGTGGGGCACATTTTTTATTTGGGGTTTTGTGATTTTAGTCCCTATTTTTATAACCCTTATGTTTTTAATCCCTTGGATTAAAAACATTTGTGAATTTAGTCCTTAGTTTTTAAAAAGACAATACTAACCTTTAAAAACATTTTATTCCAAATATATCCCATATCTAAAAATCATTAACGGTCGACTTCATCACTCCGGCGACCGGCGACCGGCGACCTCCACTCCGGCGACCGGCAACCTCCTCTCCGGCGACCGACTCTCCGGCGGCCGGCCGACCTCCGACCGACGACCTTTTCTCCGGCGACCGGCGGCTGTGAACTCCTCACCGGCAGTCCAAATCTGAAATTTTTCAAAAGTGCAAGTTCAGACTTGCAGTTCAAGTTCAGACTTGCAAGTGCAAGTTCAGACTTGCACTTTTTTTCCAGTTAAAAAAAAAAAATGAACAAGGGTATCTTAGGCATTTTTTAAAACTTAGTTTACACATTTTTTAAATTTTTAGGGACTAAAATCATAACACTATAATTTTTTAAGGACTAAAATTATAAAATTTTAAAAAATAAGGATTAAAATTATAAAAGTATTTTAGTGAGGGATTAAAATCATTGGTCCCATAAAAAATAAGGACTTTTTTTACATTTTCCGTTTTTATTTTTTTTTATGGAGGAGGGAGATGATGAAACATTACTAATTAATGTTATTTCGTCTATATAGTTTAAGAGTGATGCTAGAATGCTCGCATTTTATAGGAGAAGTTGTACTAGAGTTGGGTTTTTCCTCATCTATACGGGTAAACACTCAACCCAATTAGTGAAGAAGTTGTTTGTCCAACATACACCATTCAATTTTAATGTTTTGGAGAATCCCATCATCATCCTCCATTTTATCAAAATCCCTCTTACTTTCTTTTTTTCCTACAAACAATTAATCATCCATTTCAATCGGTACAGGTTCAATACACTAAAAAAACCAATCAAAAGATAAAAAATTGTTCAAATCCCTAAATTTTCAGCATACAAACTAGAAAAATTTAATTTGACAATACATGGTGCAATCAGGGTTTTTGAAGTGAGAGATAGTTGCAGAGATAGGATGTGGCGTTAATGGAGTGGACAAGACCGAGAGAGGCAGAACTAAAATTTTGCATTAACTGGAAGAAAAAAAAAAGCAGCAGGGAAAAAAAAAGTTGCAGGAGAGATAGAAAAAGAGAGGGGGAAAAGGAAATGAGAAAGAAGAAGAGAAGAAAGTCAGGGGAGAGACTAGAAAGAGACGAAGAAGATGATGAAGGACTGGAGGAGAAGGAGGAGAGAGAAACCTTTTCATAGTACTAGATTCCATGAAAAACAGCTATTTGGTGGGTTTCATTTTTCCTAAGTTTAATAGTACGGAGACCACCTTTGAAGCCAACTTATCCATTTTTACTATTTATAAGCAGTGAAACAACAACAATTTTCAGTTTTCTCGATCCGGATTTGGGATTTCCCACGTCCCAAACAGCACATTTAGGTGAACGGTTGTCAATGTCTTAAAATTTGAGAAAGATAAAACTCAAAGATGTGATGCAAATCTCACTGGAATGCGTGTTGACTTTCTTACAAAAAGTACGGTACAACATCTATGATGGATATATGAGTGGGATTTTGTACTCCCCTTATAAGGTGGTTGAGCAAAACTTAACCACAACATCTATAAGGTGGTTGAGCAAAACAATCAGCCTTATGTCCTCACCATGTATCCTTTGACAGTATAACACCGGACAGTTATTATGTGATGGATGGTTTAATTTGTTCACATGAGATACTGGCCTACCACCAGTACACAGAAAAAAGGTATTGTTTTACACTTACCTAGATCTTCTTATGGTTAAATTAATTTTTGATAGTATTAGAATTTATATTGATAGATGATAATCTGAAGAAGACGGATCAATTTTGATAATACCTCGTTCGTCCATGTACAAAGTAATACTCTAATAAGTTAGTGATATTATGAATTCAGGTATCATTCACGTGTGGCGCAAAATCTTGGACTCTCTATCACTCGAAGTGTGTCAGTCACTAAAATCACGACTCACGAGTCGTACTAAACGACTTTTAGTACACAAAGGACTTCACCTGGTGCTGGTGGGCCCACCACTTCATTCCAGTAATTCAAACTTTCGGACCCACTTCAAGTCTCTGACCAGCCATATCACACCTATACGATGCAAATCCAACCCTAGATTTTATAAGATCGAATTCCACCCACAAATTTTGTTGATGATGGTGTCCTATCACATACGCTTCTATCCCTAATAAATCCGAATTCCCAAACGTCAAACAGTACACCGCGTCATTCCCTCTCACTTCTCCCGCCACCCGATACAACAACTTATCGCCCGATACAGTTATTTCGGCACCCCGAAACATCATACTCACAGTTGGTAACGGTGGCAAACTCGTCCGACTCAGTGGAACTCGGTAGCACAAATCCATCGTTCCTTGAAAAACAAAGTTCGGGTCCTCCAAAACCCTCAAAACTCCTCTTGTTTGCTCCAAAAACTCATTCCTCAACGCGCTGTAAACCGGACCAAGTAAGAACGTAAACTGAGTCCCCGAGTCGACCATGGTTTGACCCGCCCCAGTGTGGTCTGGCACAAAAACTGATTTTGGTAATGGAAGTAACTTCTTAGAAACCCTAATCCCTTCGAGTTGAACTGTGTAGGCAACTCGGTTGAAGTAAGGTAACGGAGAAGAGATTTTAATCAATGGAGTGTAGTTTATTAACGGCGTGAGCCAAGAGAAATTCCCATCTCCAAGCAGTAAAACACCAGAGGAATCTCGATCAGAGATGCAATAAGAAAATTTTTGAAAACCCATTTGAGAAACGAAGGAGAGGGAACCCAAATTCATACCCATTAACCCAGTAACCTTCGAATCTTCTTCAGAATTGCTACTGAAACTGGATTCCATGCAGCCAAAGATCGTACCTGGAATTCTGGAACTCCCCATATAGAATGTATCGTAAGCGAGGTTGCCTTCGCTGGACGACGCGTCAGCATAGGAGAGAATGACGTGGCAGAGCTTCTTGGAGTCGCAGGAAGTGGGTGTAGGGAAGTCTATGGTTCGAGTGGTGCAGGTAGTGGAAGAACAGGGGATAGGAGAGTAAGACGAAGAGTGAAGAGGGTCAAAAGTGGAAAGCAAATTTGGGGATTTCTTATTATTGTTACAGTGTAGCCATGAGAGCTCGCTTCCTGTGTCGATTACCATTGAAACTGTTTGTGGGGGAGTGCCTACTGTTAAGGAAACTGTTAAGCTAACGTTGTGGTGGAAAGAGAGCTTATTTGGATATTTTGGGAGGGAGGACCCAATTGGGATTAACTGGGTTTTAAGGGGTAAAACAACATTTACTACCCCTGTTGAGCAAAATGAAAGTTTGAATTGGAAAAAGAAAAACATAAGATGAAACAGAGGAAAAGAGGAAGCCATGAATAAGTAGTGAAATGGTGAGGCTTTGAAGAGAGATAAAACTTCATCCATGGCGTGAATCTTACTTGGGGTTTTGATGAGAGGTTGAAGTATATACACAGACACAGTGTGCCCTAGCTTAAGCCCCTGCGTATGTGAGTCATGACTCTGTTCTTTTCTTATTAACTTGATCAAACTGTTGGTTGGAACGAAAGTTCCTGAATGAACGTTGGTTTCCCATTACTCATAATAAAAGAGGTGATCAGAGACTAATAACAGAGATTTTAATTATTTTTATTCTAATGAGCACCCAAATTAGGTTCCAAAATTCACCGACATACCCTTCGAGAACCGTGATATTGGAAGATGGAATAAGGGACAAAAAGTGGAAAACAGTGCTACCAAAGGCTAATTGAGGGTTCCAAAAAGCCTACCCTACAATGCTACATGAAGATGAAATGAAATGGGGGTTAACTTTTTAGACTGCCAGCTCGTTGGGGACAAGAATTTAAAATCAATACTTTCACTTGTCAGTCGTCGAGTCGTCTACTCTACTCTATCAGGTCCACTCCCTCGCTAGCTAATCCAACCTTCAAAAGTTGGGTCCTGTCACGATAAGGTTTTGGAATGAGCTCAATTTTTGTAAACATAATATTATTATGGAGGGTTATTGCACCCCTCTTAGAGTGCCCTTTATAACGCTTCCTCCTGTAGAGTTTACATGTGATGCATTAAAGGGCTGATTTTTTTAGAGGATGTTCTTTTCACTATGTATATCATCATATTAAAAAATCAGCTCGTTCTAAAACTTTTAATCCCCTCAAATTACTTCTTAAAAATTAGTAACAATTCGACCCCTCAAATAATTACGAAATAGTTACTAATTTTTAAAGGTTAATTTAAAGTGGTTAGAAGTTTTAGAACGAAGTAATTTTTTTAATATGATGCTATACATAGTGAGAAGAATATTTTCTAAAAAAACTAACCCCTAGATGTATCGCATGTGGGCCCCACAGGAGGGGGTGTTCTAAGAGGGGGTGCAATAACCTCCCTCTATTATTATTATTTATAAGATGTCCATAAAAAATCAGCTCAATTAGAAATATTTAACCTTCTAAATAAATCATTTTAAATGTCAACGGTTCATTCATACTATTAAAGTCTAAATTAAATTTTCGTGGTGCTAGAGGGTGTTAGAGGTCTCCGATTGAGCTGATTTTTTTAAATATGATCCAAATAGTATAAATAACATACATATTAAAAAATCAGCTCATTTGAACAACCTTAAGAAACTAAACAACATACAAAATGTAAAAACACATATTAACAAAATCCTGAAAAGTTTAGTGGATATGCGACTCTGTTGAATGGTTTTGTTTGTTTTTTGGGGGTAAAGTTGGTCACAAACGTAAAAAATTTTACCAATTGAGGGGCATTACTACTGGGACACCAGATTTTGACACCAAAGATTACATCTGCTTATTTTATTGATTAAAAACCAATCATTACAGTTGCTGAAATAATATTAATTCCATTTCAATCCCTTATACCGCTTTTAAAAAGCAGATGTAATATAGTTTATTGGCCCACTTTTGGATGACCTCATACATAAAAAAAAAAAAAAAAAAAAATCAACAAAGATTGGAGGACTCCAAAGAAACTAGAGCTCAAGCTAATTAAAAAGTGTCCGAGAAAAAGGATTTGATGGAAGGATTTGATTTATGTGATCAAACAGGCTGTCAGTACGTGCGACTTATCATGTTTGAGAAGGGCATTACTACAGGAACACCAGATTTTGACATCTAAGATTACATCTCCTTATTTTATTAATTAGAAACCAATCATAACAGTTGTTAAAAAAATATTATTCCATTTCAGCCCCTCATACCACTTTTAAAAAGCAGATGTAATCTTTTGGTGTCAAATTCTGGTGTTATTCTAGCAAAACTCCTTAATTATTGCTTGAAAAAAATAATAAGCTCACCACTCTAGGAACGACAGTCTGAAGTGAACCCCAAAAATTATATCTTGTCTTTTTTTCTTTTTCCCCAAACCGTCACAACTTGTAAAATTGAAATTAAGAAATGAAAAAGAAAAAGAGACATTAATTTGTTTGATCGATGTATGATAAGGGTGTCAAGCATATTAATATTAATAGAGCTTTTTCCTGTTGAAAATGACTCTATCTAGATCTTTTAAATTGTTTTTCTTTTCATTACCGTCGTTTCTCGTTTAAAAACAACCGCCGGATCGCATCACTATCAAGAATTAGTAAGCTTAGACAAACCCCACTTTGTTTTACCACAAGTATTTTATTTGTTTCCCACGTACTTCACGTGGCAGTCAATTTGGTGTGAAGTCGTGGTTCACCATATCGTTTGACATTATCTAACCACATCAAGTGTTACATTACGTTGCTTACAATTGTGCATGGTTAAAAAAGAAAAAAAAAATTAACAAAAAATAATTGGTCTATCTACATTGTTCTATATCTAAGTATAAAAATGTATGGTCTGTGTACAGTGGGAACAAGTTCATCTAATTCACTATACTTAAGATATGATCTTTGTGACAAACATGGTTTTTGGATTTGTGACGGTTTTAAGCATGAGTAATGCTCTCTCAGATACAAATCTTAATATTAATGATAAAAAAGCTTATCACGTTTATTAACTAANTATTAATAGAGCTTTTTCCTGTTGAAAATGACTCTTATCTAGATCTTTTAAATTGTTTTTCTTTTCATTACTATCGTTTCTCGTTTAAAAACAACCGCCGGATCGCATCACTATCAAGAATTAGTAAGCTTAGACAAACCCCACTTTGTTTTACCACAAGTATTTTATTTGTTTCCCACGTACTTCACGTGGCAGTCAATTTGGTGTGAAGTCGTGGTTCACCATATCGTTTGACATTATCTAACCACATCAAGTGTTACATTACGTTGCTTACAATTGTGCATGGTTAAAAAAGAAAAAAAAAATTAACAAAAAATAATTGGTCTATCTACATTGTTCTATATCTAAGTATAAAAATGTATGGTCTGTGTACAGTGGGAACAAGTTCATCTAATTCACTATACTTAAGATATGATCTTTGTGACAAACATGGTTTTTGGATTTGTGACGGTTTTAAGCATGAGTAATGCTCTCTCAGATACAAATCTTAATATTAATGATAAAAAAGCTTATCACGTTTATTAACTAATATAGATGATAGGTATTAGTGACGGTTATGTCTGTGACAAAATGTCAAACTTGTGATAATTATAAGGCCAAGCCTCGTTGCACTCCTACCCCCACTTTTTCTTTATTAATATCTACTTATTTTTGCCCTTCATTTACATTTGTCTATAGGTCAACATAGAAATGATCTAAGATTTTTTATAATGATGTTTTCCTCACAATGTCAATCATCTTCACAACAAGTTCAATATAAAACTTTTAAAACCGCTAAAAATTAGATTTTCGTTAGATACTTTTGATAAAAATCTGAATTAATTTTAGACGGGGTTAAAATTATTCAACCAATATAACTTGTTATATTGTACTCCAACTAAACACAACTGTAAGTTTTTTTGTTTGTTTGTTTACTTGTTCCCCCATCTGTATAAGATAAAAGTTGCAAACATATAATAAACTCAAAAGCAGCTTAAATTAGCCTCCCTGATCAAAAAAACCTTCCAGATTAAAGCTGTACAAATAATTATATGTGGACAAAATTATACATGGTCGATAAAATTCAGTTCAGTTTATGGTTTGTTTGGATGGGGGATTCCAAGATAGAGATTCAGTGGGGCCTAGGGATTCATGTTTCCCTGGTCTGTTTGGCTGCCAAGAATCCCTAGAAACTTATTTCCCAGGGAAACATATTTTCCAGCAAATCCCTGTTTTGGAATCCCACCTCCCCCCTTAAAATTTGCTAGAATTCTAAACTAAGGATTCACTATGTATTTACCCAACTCAATTCAGATTACACCCCACAAAATTAAAACAAAATAGAGATTTTCTTTAGATTTTAAATAGCAGCCAAACAAACCAAACGATTCAAGCTTTCAAGGATTTATGAATCCATGGATTCTTTAATGGTTGCCAAACAAACCAAAGGATTCATGTTTCTAAGATCTTATGTTTTCCAAGGGAAATATGAATTCTATACATCCAAACACACTATTAATCAAATTGCATTTAACTGTTGTTACCATTGATGAGGAAATTAAGCTTGCATCAAATACATGGGACTCTTAAAAGAGTATAGTACAAACTCTGTCACTGATTTTCACTATTAACAGAGTAGTAAAATATGGTGTGGGTAATTAAAGCTCTGATCCAAGCCCTAATCCTATCAAGAATTCGTCGGGCCAGTACGTCGTAAATCTTAAAGACCATAAGCCATCAAAACCTTGGGAATTCGCCGCTACAACAACAGTCATGGGTCGCCGAGGTTAACAACTGAAGTATAAATTTTCAAAAACATGCACTTGAAAAGAGTTCAAGTGGGTGATGAACTAAGTCTATTATCTAGATAAGGTACAACAATTAAATTTTGCTAATCTCTTCCTCCTCTTAACTGACATTAAATTCCTTGAATTGTGTCTGCTGTTGATGGGATTTTCATTCAGACCCTTTTGGTGGTCAGTCGACCAACAGAAATTTGTGATAAGCCAAACTGTCCATTTAGTTCCATCATCCCATTTTTTCAGCTATTTTTGTAATTGCTGAATATGAACCGATAAAAGAACATGCCACTCCCGCCATGAGAATAAAAATGCAAGATGCAATCTGAAAGAAAAAGGGATATAAATCAGAAAAAAAGAAGATCAAAATTATGTAGGGAAGTGTTGATCAGTAGTTTGATACATAGTTTTAAAATCACTTACCTCTATCGAACTTAATCGACCACGGAGGATGCTTAAATAGCAAGCACAAGGGAGGATGAAAGCCTGTTACAGTAACAAAACCAGCTAGTAATTCTTTGTTTAATTATATGAAACTATTAAAAGAGAAGGCTAACTTTTTTAGGAAACTTACTACAAACATTGTAAGAATTGAACCGATCAATGCCATCACAAAAGCTGCAATGCAAATAACAGAAGAATGACTGAGCATATAATCGATCAACAGAGATATTGAGTCGATATGGTAGGGAGGAGTGGAACAATTTCTTACCAAAGAATGGAATTGTAAGTGCGACGGCTAATGTCGAGAGAACCAATATTGTTCTGATTAATACTGAGACACTGTGAGATTTCTGATGAGCAGAGGGCAAAAGTTCTTCTAAGCTCAATGCAACTGGAGTGATTGTCAAGGCATACTTGGAGAGTGGGTTCACAACCTAAAGCACACACAAAACAAGCTTAACTCAAAGAATTTTCAATTACCTGGTTCATTAGTAGTTATTTTGTGACTCAGTTTGTTACTAGCCGTCGCAAACTCAGAGTTGGAACCACTAGCAAGTAATTACTCAAACTGAGAACTCAGTGTGACATAATGAGCTATAGCTAACTTAACATTTTGAAAGAATTTAATGAAAAATAGATATTGAAGGGCTTTTTCATTTCATACTGTTGTCCAAACTGCAATCCTGGAAGCCACAAACTTTTGAGGCATGTTTAGAGTGAACTGAGACTGTGTGGCTTCACCGAACATCATAAAGCCGCATATAGCTACGCCAGTATATAGGAAGCAACAAATTAAGAAACTGCAGGAAAAGAGCGAACAAAAGTCATTAGTGATAAAATGGGAAAATCTGATCATTACTAAGGTGTAATTGTGAATCAAGAAATTTTAAGGAGGAATTGAACATTAACATTCTTTATAATTTTGAATCTTATTGCAAATGAGGCCGACAAGGCGGCATGTTTTACTGTCCTGTTCGCAAAGTTAATATGTGACAACAGTAACTCTGTTTCAAGATTACAATTGGCACATTGAAATCATGTAATAACATATGTAGTAAGTGGTACCTGGTCATGAGAGCTGCTGGAAACTTCGACGGTTGCTTCATGGAAGAATAGATGTTCGGGAAAACAGAATGTCCAGCGTAACAGAAACCATACAAACCGATAGCAACAGGAAGATTTGTAAGGTCCAAAGAAGTCCCACTTGGATGAAACCCGATATGGTCGATCACCCCCACCCACAACAAGCAAAGGACCACTAGCAGTGATGCAACCACTCCACCAGCTGAAATATAAATTAGAAGTTCTAACTTCATTATGCCAAGCAAAATGAAACAATGGAGTACTAAGAAGTTCCTTGATGACAAGTGAAGGACCTGAAAGATATGAAAGTAAACTAAGGTTTCGAAGCCAAACAGTCGGAAGAACCAGCAGAGTTGTTGTTATGGTGAAGAAGTAGTGAGAGTTCAGATGAATCCCAGCAAAATTCATGTAGACATTTGGGAACAATGATGACAAGTTATCACCCATTAGAATTATGTACTCTACACAACAACACTGCAGAGAAAGGCATAAATTGTTGTTGAGTTCATAATAACAACAGAGTACCCAAAAAGAAACAGAGAACTTTCAAGAAGAAACAAGTTAGAGGAAAGCCTTGCACTTACATAAAGTTCAACGTATAGGATTATCTGCATTTAGACAAAAGTTTTAATAGTCAGCCTCCATTTTTAAATGACATCAAAATTATCATTAGCTAATCTTTTATAGACTTACAGCTATGGCTAAGCGACCAGCTGCACCGAAAGCAGCCTGCCCAATATCAGGATATGTTTGAAGTCCAGGAGAGCTATCCAAACATCGCTTCAACAAAATTCCAGTATAGCATGAGATGACACCAAATGCAAGCAATACTAATAGACCGATCCACCCTCCTTGTTTAATTGCATAAGGTGTTGAAAGGAGTCCTACCCCGCATAGAACATTAACCCCTGTCGAGAGAAGACTCTTCTCAACATATATTACTCATTAAACTTGAAAGGAATTCGCATATATACACATACAAGTACACATTACAGAGATACATGCTTTATGTAACATTAGGAATTGATAGTTACCATTGAGGACTGATTGAGCATAAGAACATTCTTGGGTAGGTGGTAATTCATGGTAAGAGAACCTTCGGGACGAATGCTTCGACGCCGGTGTTGGAGGAGCTGCTTCTTTGTCTAAGGTTGTGATGGAAATGAAGGGTTTATTTAGGGATTGTTCAGAAGCTTGGTGTCTCTTATGTATTGATGAAGACAAGAAAGAGCTGCTTATTCCAAAACTCGTCCCCAAACTTGAGCCCGCTAGGAAGCCAACAGTAGGAGGGGTCACACTTGTATACATGTCCATTGATTGCCTGATGAATACGACCGAATGAATGCACGCAGGCAAAAAAAAAAAAGTATTAGCTTGACATGTTCTTCTGATCTTTTTAGCTCCTAGCAAAAATTTGTCTGAAAGCATTTGAAAGACAATTTTTTCAAGGATTACATTTTGCCAATCAACTCTATATATCCAGCCTCATACAAACACGATGGTGATGATGCAGTTGAAAGTTGAGACAGAAGAAAGATATCCAAGCCACTGCGTTGCTTCGGCATATATATGCATACATACATACAAACACATACATACGTACATACATACACACATACATACATAATTTTTTAGCATTTGTTTTTGGCTTTCCAGCTATTTTTTTCTGAAAAGTAATTAAAACCATTATATTTAAGAGGAAACAGTCAATTTCTCCAAGCATAAAACTTAAGAGAATTTCTAGAGAGAGAAAAAAAAATCAACTACCAAAATATGGACAAAAAAAAACGTTACCAAATTAAAGTTTTAAATAATTGCGGGTAAAATACAATTGGGTGTTTTTTTACAACAAATTCATTGTCTTCATCCTTTTTTCGGTCTAACCGCCATTTCCAATCATACAATCAGAACTAGTTGAATCAAAAAAGTAATATTGTCCAATTCTTGGATTGACGTAATCACCCTGTGTTTAGAAAACATTGGTGACATAACCCATTTGTCTTCTACTAGACTAATTGATGAACCTATGGCAAGTACTGCCAAGAATTCTACAACTAAAAGTTGTTTCAAGCTTCTCAAAGCATAGAATATTTGCTTTTGCAAATATTTGTCTATTTGCAGGTGCACGATGCGGATATTCTGATAAAAAAAAAAAAAAAAAAGGTGCACAATTTGGATATGTGATAGCAAATATTTGCATCAATTTGTAAGGGGATCAAATTAAAGTAGCCAAAAGTGGTATGGTTTTGCATTTATTTTTCTTTCTACTTAGTTTTTTATAGCAAATATTTAATGTTATTACCAAGCAACTGTAAATTCCAAGTGCAAAAATTTGCATGACCGAATCACAAATGTTGTACCACACGGAATCGATTTCAAAAAAAAAATACAGTAAAATAAATAGATTAAAAACAATCTAGCTAACATTTTAATGGTTTCTAGTTATCAATGCTAAGTAACTTTATTACCATCTTCTTGCCAATCTCCATCTAACATTTACTACTAAAATCAGAAACCATTTGGAACCCTAATCTTCTGCACTGCTTTCTTATGATGAATGTATTAAAACAAAAAAAAAAGGTGTACCTGTAACTCTGAGGCCAGGCCCCGTAACTATGACTAAGGCTGCATTCGGAGGGATTTGGGGAGGAAGTAGTGGTGTAGTCGGTATCATAATCATCTTCATTTCCTCCCTCTGCCTGGTTTTCTTCATCGTCCGTCTCGAACTCGAACGCTCGATCACGTCCCGTTTCATCGTCTGGCTGCTTCATGATCTTATTCTTTCTCTCTCTATATACAACTCTCTCTTCTTTCTCTCTCTTATATAAGTTTCTAAAAAAATTATGTCAGATTAATTAAAGACGTAAGGATTGAACAGAAGAGCGACAGAAGCTTTGTTTTCTTTCGAAGATTTGATATGATTGACGTAGCTAGAGCATACTAATCTTAGAGTTCTGTTTTTCTTTTTCTCTTTTTTTTTTTCGTTCATTCGAACCTTATCACAAATCCAACCGAGACTTACGCTGCCAATTTTTAACAAACTTTTCGTGAAAGGGATACAGTAATTTGTGTGCTGGGTACACGTGTCAAGATAGGGGTACATTAAAATTATAGGTCCCATTTAATTAAGATAGATAAAGATTAATAAAAATTAGTTTAGATCGATCAGAATGTGAGGTTGGTTCTTGGTTAAGTAAGTCATCCGGGTGTACTTTATTTGATGAGCTGAAAACTTGGAATTTGTTTTGGGTCCTAAAATTCCTATGGTTAGAGAACTTGTAGTAGTCCTTTTAATAAGCTAAAAAAATTTACTAACTTTGGAAATAGATCGAGATTAAAACCCTAGCAGGGTCTGAGCGATTTGATAAAGAACACAAATTTTGAAGATGATCCAATGGTGGTGTTGATGACGGGAGCGCGGGTGATGAGTTTTCGACTATAGGTCAAATAATAATTCAAACCGAAGCAAAAGCCTATACTGCAATTTGAACCCCCTCAATGATCTCTCGCTTATTAGAATTTTCGTCTAAAATAGATAACTTTTTTCTTACCACATTTGCAAAAATCAGGTGATGTGGGGGATTAATGATTTACCAATTTGAACCCCTCAATGATCAAGTAATTAACAGCTAATTAAGCAATTAATATTAAGGATTGTAATCATCCAAATCCACGCATATTCTTTTGAGGGAATTACGTTACGTACACAGATACATAATACTTGTAAACGCGTCTACAATGAGATCGATGAGATCAGATAAGTCAAGGGAGATTTTTTATTTTTTTTATAAATCAGATCGTTCACTTATTCACAAAGAAATCACTCTGAAACTTATGTACTCTATTGAACAGCGAAAAAGCAAATCATACTCCAATGAATTTGCCACTTGTTTATTTTAGAACTCCATCCATGACAGCATTTGTTTTTCTACATTAACATTGCACCTCTACATGGAAATAATCCATAAATGGAGTCACGTGGAACAATCAACATCAGTGAAAAAGTTGTCAAAATCTACCATCTCTAACTCTCCAGAACTTAATTGTAATATATATTTATAGATTATAAGGACTTGGTACAGAAATTTAGATTCAACCATCAACGGCTTAGCTAAAACAAAAGAGGAAAAAAAAAATGTAATTAATTACAAAATCAAGAGGGTGTTGAAAAGAGATTTTTGAGATCCGACTAGTAGTACCCAGTCCAATATTACATTTTTTTTTTATTACTTGTCAATCTGGCCAAGCTTGCCAAGGCCGTCGCACCGAGCGCAGACAATCTGAGTTTGGTCCTTCCTTGCCGCATTTGCCCGCAAGGTTGATCCCGTTTTTCTCACGAATCCCGCCCCATCACATTCTGGGCATCTGCGGCCCCCCAAGCGAAAACAAAAACAAAAACAAAAACAAAGTCTCATTAAAGTAAACAAAATGTGAGAATTTAGACGAAGAGGCTAAGGATATATAAAGAGAGTAAGAAAATTACGTATCCTTGCGAGAGAAAAGTATGGGAAAGGCAGTCCCAAGCAGCGCAACCCCAATAGCTCCTGCTATCAGATAAGTAGTGCCATCCGAGGATACGTCTCCCACCGCCGCTACCACCGTCAATGACGACCTCTTCGTTCTGCTCGTCCTCTGATTCCTGCTGCTTTCCCTAGAGACCTCTAGACCCACAGCTGTCGGCCGTCTCGACGAAAGGTACAAGGGAGAAGAACTACAGACTACTCCCCGTCGTATTGATGTTGATGTCACAGCTGGAAGTACAACCTGAATATGATTTAGGGACGCCATTGTTTTCAACTACTCTGTCTGCGGATGCTTTGATCTTAATTCGAAGAGAAATATTTATAAACAGGGGAGATATAATTCATCTAAAAAAAAGTGATATATAGATCTCTTATTTTGTGATCCACTGAGTAAGACACGTGCATGCTTCGGTATGAATGGATAAGTCCACCTTAGAAAATATCCAATTTGAATGGATAAGGAAATATAGCCACGCCCTTCATGACGACGTGCAATTGTTACCTGTAACCAACATGGCCCAGTGATTATATACTCCTTCTATGATTTGGGAGGTATTGAGTTCAAATCTTTTTAGCTGTGGTTGATAATTAAATTTAACTCATGCAATATGTTGGAGTTTGTGGTGGCAATGTCTCTTTGCTCGTGGTGGTGACCTTCATATATATACTCGTAAATATTAGCGGTTTCTCTTAGGTCATGGTAGTTGTGTTTATGCATTTCTTATACACCTGCTTCAGCGGTGTATCTTCTTCACCTTGTCATTGCAATTTAGGCCAGTCTTCTCTATCCAAAAAAAATAAAAATAAAAAAATTTGTTACATGTAAATATGGAATACAAGAATAATCTATGTTTGAAGACGATTGTTATAACGGTGTAACGGTACCGTTACAGTTATAACGATCGTTATAATGTTTTTGACCTTTAAAGGATGTTTTGTGTTCAATTAGGAAAATCATCAAAAATAACATAAAACAACAGTCGTTATAACGAAAAATAACGGTTTAAAATTTTTAAAAAAATATCAAATATGCTAAAATGATTTTTTATGTTATTTTTTATTTTTAAATTAAAATAACGGTTGTTATAACAATAAAAAAGGCCATAACAATATAATGGTATTATAGTGAAATAACATAACGACATATGAGCGTTACCGTTATAACGGACCGTTTTTTAAACATTGAGAACAATATCCATCTCTATATGACATGTTAGGCCCGTCGGGCCAAGGGTTTTGAAGCCTGACCCGATCAGGCCCAAAGCTGAGCAGGCTTTGACTTAGGTCCAACTCAGTCGATATAAATTTACTTTCTATAGGCGGTCTCATTAATAATTTTCTATGCCCGAGGACTAAATCGCCTGGATTCAAACAATCAAAACCCCCAAACAGAGCAAATCCCTACACCCATGTGGAGATATGCTTCAAGAGCTGATCTGATGCTTTCAAAGGGAATCTTTCTTGGTCTGACTCTGCTGCTTGAATCAATTTCTTTTACGAATTAGCAAAAACAATCCAAACAAACAAAATCCTGACTCCTTTTTCGAACAAAAAGACTACACTGGGAATTTAAGATAAATTGCAAACTTTGTATTTAAGTTAGTTTATGGGAATAAGTGGCCTTAATTTGGTGTAGAAATGAACTCTCTATGCAAAGAAAATGGGACTTAATTGTATTACACCCATTATTGTTTCTGTTCTGCACAAATGTATTATCTTTACTAATGTAAATACTTGTCCCAAAATAAGATTGAGAATATTTTACATAAAAAAACAAGAGAGAGAAAGGATGATTTTATACATGTTTTGATGTCCAATCATTTTACACCGACAACTAACACAGCACATAATGTTAAGATTTTTCAAAAGTGAAAATGGGTATTTTGGTAGGGAAAAGAATGATTGTAACCATAAAACAAACTCAGAATTATTGAATGGAAATACAGTAATTCTTCAACTGCTAGTGCAACATACTTTGAATCATAGAACTATTAGTCAATTACTATCAGACAAGTATGTTGCCCTACAAACGTTATGTTCTGTTTATAGGAACATTTAGGTGGCGTGCTATTTCAAATTACATACAAAAAATTAGTGTGAGAAAAATCATATCCACAAACAGAAACAAAAAAAACAAAAAAACCCACTGAAATTCCTTGTAATAGTTGTAGTACATCATCAAGTATTTTTATACACAAAAGCGTAGGAATATATCATAGATGATACACTAGATACATACAACTGACCTGGAGGTAAAGCGTATAAGATCCATTATGAACCAATGAGAGCAATAATAATGTGGGGAGGGAACCTAATACAAACGTCTCGAGATTAGAATATGCACTGCAAACTCAGCAACTAAATCACCAAAACATGAGTTTAGATGACCATACCTGCACTGCGTACAATAAAGCTAACAGCCTAAAATTGTTGCTGCTGGGTGTCGCTACTAATGTTGATCAAACAGTAGGTGATCTGGGGTGGAAACACAAAGTAATCCATAATATTCATTGGGGTGCAAAGGATTCAACCTCAATTGTCCAAGATGACCCAACCACACAGCTCAAAAGTAGGATAACTTCATATTCAAGATGGACATTGTATGAAGACCAATTTTCTAAATGTAGAAATGGTTATTACAGTCTTGACAGGACTGTGGAAATCTGTTGTGCAGGTATCAAAAGATGAAAATAAAATTTACATTTCTCAGCTGACTTTGACTTACTAGATGTTCCACCTAAGACTTTCTACCCAATATCGGCTGCCCGAGGGTTCACGTTCTAAATAATTGACCAACAGACCTACCTTTGTGTGCTAACCTCATCATGTTATGATGCAGCAGCCAAAGAAGATAAATCTCTTTCAATTTTGTTCAACATCAATTTACCAGAAAAGCTATCATGAAGTTGGAGACCATTGGTGAAACCAAGGAACTCAAAAATGATAGATTCCACTATTATCTTTTTCCCTAGGAATTATTACTCATAAGTTTATTACTGGAATTACAATATTCATCTTTATCACCAGTGCTGCTCATCTCATCACCATTTATGCATTGCACCTTGCTGATCAGCTGTGTCTAAATCAATTTATTATTAGTCAAGGTGTCCGAGTCTTCCATATTACCTCCATCATTAACATCATATTTTGCCCCCTTTCCTTGGTTCAGAAACCTCCAGAGTACACAAAACCACTCTTGATTGTTCTCGCAGTTGTTATTTGTAATTTCATTTGTATTGCTGTTCTTCTACACATTGCCCATGTTAGTTACAGATCAAAGAAGCCATTTAACATCTTCCAATAACACAGTAGAGAAACTTGTAATTCTGTACAACTTATTTAGTAACAAATTCCTAAGATTTTGTAGGTTCCCTGTTATATCAATTCTTCCGGTCGCTCTAAAGGTACATATTGTCAGCAGCATTCAATAGGTTTATGCACTTTGAGCCAAATTAAGAGCAACTACAGAAGAAAATAAACATAACTTAATCTTCCTAAAGGACCAATGCACCTTTGGTATGGATATTGCAATTCAAGTTACTATATTAGTAAGCAAGTATAGACTCAACTGTTAAATTAGAATGAATGAGAATCAAGTTCCAAAAACTTACTGGTCATAAAATAAGTTAAATAACTTGTCCAATTTGGTTCTTGTTTTGGTAAGCTGTCAAATCTAGGTTCTTGGCTCCCATTCTGATAAATTTTGTACCCTACTATATTTAGGAGGGAGAGACATGGCCAGAAGAAACAAGGTTTCTCATTAATGGATGAATCTCTGGAGTAACGGGTTTCAGTTTAAGGAACCCATCACATGGTCCAAGGAGCTCTAGGGACACATCTCATCGCCCAACATGGTAGAGCCCTATGCCATTAAAGCTAGCTATTCCAAATTCACCAAGCTTCTACAAGTCTAAAAAATCACAAAGAGACAGAGATGGATAGATAAAGCTCATCAGACAACCTAAAACAACACAAAATCTTTCTCAAAGGTAATACTGAAGATGAATATACCAATCGAAGCTACAAACAGATTACAAAAGAGGGGAAAAAATAGAATTCATACAGAACGTATTTCTACTAAAAACTAATGGATGATTTAAACCACGTCACTAGCACCGGCACAGGTGGGTACATGAAGGGGGTCGCACCTTCTTAATTTTGCATGCCGTCTCTGTAACTGCATAATCTGCTGCTTTCTTCTCATTCAGCGAATTTGAATTATTATTTCCAATTCTGAGAGGCAACAATTATCTGATTGATAATGGAAGCTCTACTGCACACCAGGACAAATTCATTCTCCTCAAAAAGGAATTTAAGCCGGGAATTCTGTTTTTTCTTTTTCGATGCCTGCTATTTACAGTGAATTAAAAACCATGCCTTTTACAGATCTTTCCTTCCCTAGCGGAACAACTACCCATTACTAAGGATCAGACATCCAAAAAAACCCCAACAAAGCAAGAAAAATTCTCAACTTTTCTTCACCCCCACCAAATTACCATCTTGCAATGGTACTGCTATCCACCAAAGCCCAAGCTCTGCTATGCCTTCTCGATGTTCTATTGAAAACAGAATTAGATCGACTTCTTCGGGTGGTTCCAGATTCTGAATTAGAATGAGAAGATGAAGATGTATGCCTTCTGAAAAACGAGAACAAATTACGAAAGACCCTTCCAATTCCACCACTCTCTCTTGATCTACCTCCTCTTGATGTCCACGAAATTCTCCTTGGAGCACCAGCAGTGTTGAACCCACCATCCATTTCTGTGTAAACAACGGGGAATTCGCGCTCACCAGCCCGTCTACCACCAGAAAACCTCCCAACGGCAAACCCACCACCAGGAAGCCTCCAAATTGTAAGCCCCACAGTGTCTTCATCGGTAGCTGCTGGAGATTGTTGATCCTGACTTACATCTGACTCAGGCGAGTTTCTGCCACGGACATCTGTCGGCAACTCATGGCGGCAAACGGGACAAGAATTCCGAAGAGAAAGCCATGGAAGGATACAATCTGTATGGTAGATGTGCTTACAGGGCATCTCACGGGCTTCTGTACCTAGCTCAAAAGCTTCCTTACAAACAGCACAGTGTGATTCAGTGGAGACATGACTAGCAACGATTTCGATGGTCGGCATAGATTCAACTGCTGCTTTTGACGCCGGTGGATGATCGCACCGTCCAACACCGTTGATCTCGATCTGTGCCAACTGATCAAGAAGACGATCAAATCCTGATCCCATCAAGAAATCAGACATGCTTGCAGGTAATGGCCGGAGACCTGAACCAGCACCGTCATCATAGTAAAGTTCGAAGCTTCCTCTCTCACCACCACCACCACCCCCTTCAGCACCACCACCTCCTTCGGTTGGCCCTCGAAGTACAATAACCGGATTAAAAGGCGATCGATCTCCACCGTTCCTTCGGCTACGGCGAAATCCTGTATTCGTGTTCTCATCTGAACTAGGGCGGTTCCCCAACATGTACATCGCAGCAGCAGGAAATCGTCTTCGCCGAGCCTCTGCGTGTGTAGATCGGGAAGGGTTCTCGACCTCTTCAACAAATCCTCCATCACAATCAGGACATACGACTGTGTCCCTAGCCCAAACCCTAACGAATCTGCTGCATCTGTAACACCAATATGAAGATCCAGTCGAAGCCATCTATAAAAAGAAGCCCTAAAATGGATTTTCTTGAAGACGAGGTAATCTACCCCCAAAAAACCTAAATCTTTTTCGTCAAGAACCACTCCAATCAACTAGAAAGAATCCTTACCACAAATTTCGTTCAAGAACAAGCTTCTCCGGTCAAATCCCTCACAGATCTTGGTCAACCGACCCTCAAATTTCCCACCTTTTTACACCGATCTACAAAGGAACTCTGGAATTACCTCCGATTAGCACAAATCAAGATCCAAAATAGAAGAAAGAAACCCTAGGATTCGTTATCTTCGAAGAATCCTTCAAAGATATCCTTGAATTGAATCAAAGGTCTATCAACAAACCTCGAAATGAAAAATCGTAAATCAAAATCAGATCACCATGGCTGATCAAAGAAAACCCCTAACTGAAAGGGGGAAAAAATTACAGATCCGGCCAGACTAGATAGAAATGAGAAGAAAGAGAAGAGAGGGAGCGGAACTTGGGGTTACAAGAAGGAACAAAAAGAGTATGGGAGGGTTTTAAGGTCGCTTGGAAGTCTTTAACCCGCGTTACTTTTGTTCAGCGTCTTATCTACGCTTCTTCACCGTGTCAAAAAAACACGACTTTAACGTCCGTAACACGTTCCCATTGTAAATCATATAGGGAATGTTAACGGAGTTAAAACGGAATGTTGACGTTGACTGGTCAGACTAGTCAACTGCAAAATAACAAAGAAGTGGATCGGTCCCGCGTGTAAACTTGGACTGTATTAAATTTCCGACGACAAAAAAAAATATTACATCACCCCTCCTCCCGAGTTTTTTAAAATATCGGCGAGTTTTTACTGAAACGCGTCATCGCAACCTTTTCACCAAGGTTATATCCAGCCTGTTGTTACGTCTTATCATCTAAACGACCACTCGAAAGATCTGAACCGTTCACCATCCTTAGACTGCAGCCCAGAAATGATCAATATCTGATCATGGGCCATGGGCCATGGGCCATGGCAGATTCGGTGGTGACGGAGTAGTTAGGCTTGAGCCAAAAAATAAAACCAAATTAGAGGAGTCAGAATTTTATTTGGCCATATTTAGAATTTTAGATGATGTAAATGGAATCACATTTTAAAAATTATGATTTTATTTCAGTATCAATTTTCTCATTAAATTTAAAATTTGCGTTATTTATTAAGAATGTGATGCACCTAAGACGAGGAACATCAAATTCAAGGAGGATGGGGTTGTTGGGGTTTTCACTCCCTCTCGAATTATCTTTATGAGAATATGATTGCTTGTCAAAATAGTACAGTCGGCCATCCCATATTATGAGATACTACTATACAATCGTCAACACTATAACATTTCAATTACATCGTAAATTGAGGAAAGTTCCGTCACTCCCGTGCGCATTCAGGTGGGACCAACACCCGATTAGAACTCAAAATCGTTTGCCCAAAAAGAAAAAAAAATGTTTTCTCTACTGCATAGAGACGAATCTAACTACTAACATGCGCCAGACGTTGCCTGCGCCGAATCGAAAGGAAAACAAAACAAAAGATAGAAAAGAGTGCATTCTGGCAAACACTAAGCACACGGCTCATGATAGCAAGCTCAAAAAAGGAGCGGTCTCTTTTATCAACACGTCGTCATCAAATCAGGGAATCTGATATCTTTTCTTATGCTGTATTGAGATGCATGTTATCGTTGTGGACTATTACAAAAAAAAAAAAAATATTGGGGTAAAAAAAACAGAAAGGAACCAAGAAAAGCATCTTCTCGGCCATTTGTGGAACGCACAGGTTAAGCTTCGTCAAAGTTAAAAAGTAAAAACTTTTTTCTGATAAAAAGACGGTAAGATATATATAGAAAGAGAAAGAGAGAAGAAAGAGAGGGAGAAAAGGGAAGAGATGGTTGGGTTCTCCACTATGAGTATGAGTGTGTCTCTCTGATAGAATGGATAAAAGTAGAATATATTTGATGCTTTGCCTCACTATCTTTTAATGGGGATGGGCCCTTTTCCTTTTTTTTCTTTTTTTTTTTAGGCTTTTGTTTTCTAGATTTAAGTCTACTGCTCGTTATCCACGCGTGAGACGTCCGCATAGAAACTTCACAAACCCCATTTTCACCTTACTTTGAGGTTCCTATGCGTGTTTGTTGTAAATTTAGATATTATGCTCTGATTTTTTTTACTGAGCCTGAAGTAGCAGAAAACGTGTAGTCAAATTGTGGACCACGATTACTATTTCTAGTAGATCAAAAAGTTGTTAGAATTGGCCAAATATTGAGTTAGATGTCACTCGGTCGAATTAGGACCCTGCATTAGTTGTCAAATATTTGGAGATTAGATACATAAAATTGTTTTGGAGTTCTAAAAAATATTTGTATACAAATTCTCTGCAATATATGCAATACCGACCACCATGATATATACACAAAAACGGTCAATGCAGCTGTATGTAGAAAAATGTCAAACCAGGTCCAGGATGCATCCTTGGATCGGGTCTGTTTTTCTGTTTGGGTTTTTAAAAGAACTGGGCCCCAATGATGTTATCATACAACTTAGTATAAGAAGGAGATAGGATTGATTGTACTCAAATTATTATATGAATGAATTGGGATCCTACACTCCCAGCATATGCGGGGTATTATTTCTATTCCACTATATGTACATCTCCAAAAAAGAGTACATACATCCTTTGAAGTCGAATAAATGACGAAACCCTAGATTGCAACAAAAAAAAAAAAAGAAAAAAAAATGAATGAACAAACTTTCATCAATTAATTAAGTAGGATAATTATAATTAATCACGTTTTAACTATATTTATACACAAATTAGGAGTGGCATAATTATACTTAATCACGTTTTAACTATATTTATACACACATTAGAACATATTAAAAAAAAAGTATAAATGTGTTGTACTCCACCCGTATAATGCCCTACTTAAAGAGCTTTATTATAATGAAAGATATATAGTGGAGGTTGACCAAGATTAGCTGGCAATTTAATAGTCTGTTTTGATAAGGGATTTATGGGAGGGATTTTGTAGGGACCAAGGATTTGGTGGAAAAATCATGTTATATTTTTCCTCAAAGTCTCTGATCCCCATAGAATCCCTCTTTAAAATCCATTGTTCAAACAGACTATAAGTAATAAATCATGTGCCCTTAACAATTGTGTGTATTTGTATACATTAATTGTTCTAACCTCATGATCCATGCATCTTATATGTTTTATTATTGATGATTGAGTAGTAATTTTATATACATCCCTTATTAACCATACAAATTATTGAATTGTTCTATTTTTTTTTCATTATTCAAGACTTGCTTCTCTTGTCGATTGATATGAACCCAATGTGGAAAACAACTTGTTAGAGTGGTTGAAAATATGGTTGTCCAAAGTGTAGGTCTTGGTACGAATCCCACAAAGGAAATTTATCTTTAATTTAAGTCCAATTCGAAAAAAAAAAAATGAACCCAATTAAGCTTAACAAAACGATAAGACAACGTAAATGTTAATTAAGCACGTGCACTCGCTTACTGTATATTAGTAAGTAATTAATTATATTTTAGAAGAACATCCAACAAGCACAAAAAAAAAAAAAAGATTGCTTACAAATTCTCGCTTGACATTTCAAAATTACAGATTAGTGTTATTGTCAATTTAATTTTGTAAACAATACTCTTTTTTTTTGGAAAAAAGGGTAAGAAATATTTGTAAATGATGCTCTTTCAATGCAACAGGCACACAATTTTAAAAGTTTTTCTTTTCTTTTAATATTGGTAAATATGTATTTTTAATTATTCTTACTAGTATATATCTCGTGCATTACTGTATATCTTCGCCTTTACGACAATTGATTCGAGAAAATAGTGTTCATACTTTTCATTTCACTTCTTTCAAGTACCCACCGAGAGGTATAGGTGAGTAATTACCTGAGTACTTGACTACTTCTTAAAACTTTTTTAAAACAATAAAATGTACGTCTTTGATGTTCTTATTGTTTATCTAGTACTCTTTTTAGAAAAGAAGATGGTTTCCAAAATTGCTTAATTAAAAGGCCATGACATATTTATGAGCAAATAATTTTTTTTAATCCCTTAGGTTGTGTTTGATAGCATTTGAATTCTATAGAAATGGGTTAGTTCTGTAGAAATAATACAAATTCCGTCGTTTGTTTACATTTTTAATTCTACGGAAATGGGATCCCAGTTACTTAAAAGCATGGTTAATAGTTAGTTTTTAGTGTAATTCTATGGTCGTCTACTTCATTCATACACTTTGTCGTACACCAATTTTTTAGACCGTGGGGAGACGATTTAAAGGTTATTTTTTTGTTGTTGATAATATCGTCGTCATCTTGATCAAATCAGTCTTTAGATTATCTTTATGTAGTTTTTACTTAAAACTTCTTTAAAAGTGGAACGTAAAAAACACATGTAGTGTACCCACGTGACCCTCATTTGTACGAGGGAAACAACTTGAGGACTAACAAGTCCTACATCTAGATGGACCACCCAGTGGGCAGTAGCTACTTGCCATGTGTACTACAATAGTACTTTGATTTTATTTTATGTTTATCTATGTGTAATTCAAAGTGACTGACAGCTTGGCGTTGGGTGGTCCATCATCTAGATGGAGGATCTAGTAGTCCTCTAGAAAACTCAGTTGTATAATTGTATTAATTAAAGATTAATGAAAAAGGTAAAAAAAAAAAATAAAAATAAAAAATGTTAATCAATCGCTGGTTGTAAAAGCAACGTATATATAATCACATCCATGATCCCATCTGTCCATCAAAAGAATCTTGATTTTTGATTTGAAGATGTCGATATGTATGTAAGTCATTGCTAGATTGCAGGGATCTCCCCTTGCTGAGTTTAGACTTTGGAGTAGAAAAATACATTGACTTTCCTTCATATATAGAACTTATGACGAGCGTAGTTAGGTCAGCTAGATGGACGGTTCTGATAGGTGATTCATCTTTGACCTAAGTTATATCCACACTTGGGGGACCCATCATATCATCAACGTGTAGGAGATGATGGTAGAGCGAGTAGTGCTATTTTGTGCACGCACTTTCAAGGAGGGTGTACAAAACGTCCCTCATCCAACCGACGGTCAATCCCACTTGGTGAATCATATTCTGCCATATGGCAACCAAATAATGTGGTCATTGACCACTCATGACACATCCACCTTCTTTGACCATGTCCAAAGTTTGTTTACATCAATATTCAATTCACATTGGAAAAGTTGGTGGGAAGTGGGCACCCAAACAGGAGACCCACGAGACCATGTTTTTAGGGGTTAAATTCATGAAACAACAACTTTTAACAACCATTAATTTTAGGGCTAAAACTAAAACTAAAACTAAAAGGTAGGTTTGAGGGGGATGTCTTTAAGGGCTATTGTTTTATCGACTTATTGAATAGATGGGAGGCTCTAATGTCAATATAAGTCCTCCTTTGTAATCTCTTTCTGTTTGTATCTTCTTTTATCAATAAGATTTTAACCTTCTCCCTTCAAAAAAAAAAACTAAAAGGTAGGTTGGAATGTAAAGAACTTTATAATTACTGGCTGAGAAAGTTTGGAGCTTCCAGGAAATTATTAAGAGAACAGACAGCTAGGCGGGGAGGGAGAGAGTGATGTCTTTTATTACTTCCACGCCAAGGCCAATACTTTACTTTGGGCTCTCTCACTCTTTCTCAAAGTCAAATTCTTAACACCAAAATAATGATAACGTCAAAGTCAAAAGGCCAAGTTGCTATTAAAAATATATATTCTAGAAGGATGAATAATTCCTAAATTTAAATGTTTATTTTTATGATTAGCAATCAATAATTAATATTATTGATATGCAAATAACTCGTATTTTTAAGCCTATTTTAGCCTCCAGGGTGGCCAGTATGGGTTGGCTCATCAATGTTATGATAGATTGCCTAGCATGTTATTATTATGTTATATGCGCTCCTATGTATCACGTGCGCCACACATGTTTTCAACACTGAATTTTTGTCATAGATAATACTTGTAGATGATTATAAGGTTAATTTTAATCTAAACAATGAAGAGATCATCCCATTCAAACCCTACAAAAATTATATATTGACGAACTAATTAATAGTTATTTTGTGCATGGCTAAATGTTTGACGATGTAAAACTTAACTATGAAATAATTGCATTCACCGCGTAAAACACTTGGCTAAAAAAAGAGAGGGCAAATGAAGATGCACAAAATAGTATTCTTGTGATTCACACCAACAGGTCTAAGCAATTTGTAGACATAAGGTGTGTGGAAATATCCATCTCTATTGTACAAAATAGGACATATAAGGTATAAAAATGTAAAATTTGTCAAAGTAAATAAACCCATATATAGTATATATGAGAGGAACACAACTATTGAGCCAAAGGCTCTTGTTAACAATCAAATCTACAATGTAGCACAAGAAACCTAGCTACCCTTTGCTACCCTTCTTCGATCAGTTCCTCATCTTTAATTGATCTCATGAATTGCAAGTTCAATTCTTCCTCTTCTCCGACCAGGATTTTTTCTTATTTGGATTTTAGTTGAAATTCTTTTTTGTTTTATTCGATGAAGATCCATGTTCTATGACATTTTTGTTGAATTTCACAGAGATTAATATTAAATATTGAATTTAATTATTGGACGATTGTGTTATGTATTGAGGCTATTGCGCCAATTTTTGTTTAGCTAGGTCGAAAACAAGATCACCAGTTCTGCTTAATTTGCTTTTTGGTAATCAAGATATATATAAAGATTCATATATAGGACCAACCTCCTAATTGGTTAATTATATCATTCCCTCTATATCATAATGTGAGCTAGGGTTTTGGTGAGATCCTATATATATATATATATATATTTATAAGCATATAAACTTTTTTTATTCAGTGCCAGACGTACATGATGACTTGGATCGAATTAATTCCAAAAACAAAAATAATTTAGCTGATGAAAATATACAGATAGGATATACAATAATGCTATAACGATGATGATGATTAATAATGACTAATTCATGATTATAACGTTTCCTAATATTTCAAATAAACTATATTAATTCATCATCGATCCTTAATGTTTTATTTTTATTTGTTGTTGTTGTGCATCGATCAAAAGATGACAACCCTAATAGTAGAGTACTGTATGAGTGGAAGACAGTCTAGACAGGTAAAAACAATTGGAATTTCGTCATCAGGTAAGGGATATTCTCATATTCTTATGTATATCCTAATTAATTAAAAAGCTGTTTATATATGCTATTCAAATTTCCTTCCAAGGTAGGTTAATTTCCCAAAGGTTATTTGGAAATCTTGGTTTCTTAATCTTTCTTCTTCTTTTTTTTGAGACAGTTTCTTGATCAACTTCATAATCTATGCTTCACTTAATATATATATATGGGATGCGTTCGGCAACCAAGGTATTTCCGACAAAAATAGCACAAAGTGTTATAACCGTTGGATTTGGCCCTTTCAACGGGTGGATGCAACGATGATGTGGCCACTACATTGATAATCGAGCTGCATTTCAGCTGCATTTGGGTTAAATTTAACTTTCTACTTTTCTATTTGGTGTGGGACCCATGCATAAAAAAATTCCAACCAAGATATTTTTTTCAGGCCATCATCTATCTCTCTCCCCCTCACTCTCTTGCTTCTTTCTCTCCACCTCCCCCAACTAAATACACTTCACCATCATCATTGTCACCAACACCGCTGTCACCACCGCCTCACCGGCTCCACCATCTTACTACCACATCAAAACCAGATCTAGTTTATAGGAAAAACCAGATTTGGATTTTGAACTTTTAGAGAGGGAGATCTGGACAGCCACCACGCCAACACCTTACTGCCGCCATTACCATGCAAGCTCTACTGCTCTAGAGTTTTAGAATTCTCTTGATCGTTCTCTATCCTCTCCTCTCTTCTTTATCTCCCTCTAGATTTGTCAATTCCGGCAAGAAAAAGACATCAGAGAGGACTTTTTTGTAGGCAGATTGTTTAAAAAAAAAAAAAAAACTATTATACCACGTACCAGGTCAGTCAGATTAATGAGAAAGATCAACACAAAAATCAGAGGAAAAAAAAAAAAAGAGAATATTTCTTCCCCTTCTTTCATGGAGTTTGTCTGGTTCATGTAAGGGTCCCATTCCAAGTAGTTGCAGTCAGAGATTCAAAAGACAAAGGGTTTATTTAAAACATAAAATGATGAGGAATGATTTGTTTATGCATGGGTCCCACACCAAATAGAAAAGTAGAAACCCAAATGCAGCTGAAATGGAGCTCGATTATCAATGTAGTGGCCACATCATCGTTGCATCCACCCGTTGAAAAGGCCAAATCCGACGGTTATAACACTTTGTGCTATTTTTGTCGGAAATACCTTGGTTGCCGAACGCGTCCCATATATATATATATATACATGCATAAGAAAGAAGGGTATGTTAGTCATAAGAAATAATCTAAGTATTAAACGGTTATTAAGGTTCTAATTCAACCTAACTTGAGAAACTAACACAACCGAACCCGGTGAACCCAAGCTTAACCTGAGGAATCCAACAAGTATATTCAATATTGGGCTCAGACTTGGGCATTACATTCTAAACCCGAGGTTTGGGTTGGTCTCTAACTTGGGCTTAATACATTGATGTTTTGTTTAGACGAGGGATTTTAAATAGGGATTTTGTGCGACTAAGGATTTAGTGGATAACTAGTTCAACAGTGTTGTTTGGACCGACCATTTCACAAAAGCGGTGCCTAATGCTTATGTGGCAGGGTAGGTCCCACTGTAGGTTAGAAACCCCTTCAAAACACTTTTGGGAGAAGAAAAATGGCAGGTCATATTCTACCACATAAGCATCTGATACCACTTTTGTAAAATAGTCTGTCCAAAAGGTAATATTGTAGATTTTAACTAGTTTTCCACTAAATCCTTAGTCCCCCAAAATTCCTACTTAAAATCCTCATCCAAACAAACCATGAACTTAATTTGGATTAAGCTTGGGCTAATTCCTTTACCCTGAAATGCATAAATGCACCCTAAACTGTTTGTAACGCGGGTCTTTTTTGTTTTTAAAATCTTAAATGTCTCAGGATTTTAAGACACTAGGTATTGACAAAGAATCTCGACTTTTGATTTCAATCATCCAATGGTTGATATGTTGGAGAAATGATTATTATATTACTTCCTACATTAAACGGTATTTTTTTAAATTAAATAGACATACATGAGTGAGTTGGCACAATTAATCCAAAGGTAAGAGAGCTCTGTCAAAATCTAGTGCCTTAGACATGCCTGCACGGGCTAATAGATAAATGCTAGCAAAGTTAAAAATTAAAAGAAAAAAAAAACCAAGAAATATGGAAAACCCACTGATGGAACAAGATTAACTGGCATAAATAATAACTTTTTTTTGGATTGATAACTAATAACTTTATTTTACAGAAAAAAATGATACAACAAAACAATAAAAAAAAAGAAAGAAAAAAGAAAAGAAAAATAAACTCCATACACCAATGACCAATACAGAAGTAAAAAAAAGACACACCCATGAACACAAAAAGAAAAATTTGAAAAAAAAGAGGAAGAGGGGGAGAGATGTGTTTAGTGTAAAAATGGCTTAAAAGTGCTCACAAGCTTCTTTAGATGATCACCACATGATGTGTATGATGAGGTCCCATCGTTCCCAGCCAGCACTCTGTACTTGTCCTTCCTAGTAAAGTTGGTGCACTCGAACCCCAGCGTAGCAGCTAATATCCTCTGCACATAATTTGCCACGTCGTGCGGGCTTTTACCGGCTGAGCAAGTTGCCTCAGCTGGCAATTGGTTCAAGAATGTCACCTCGTACACCGGCCTTGGATTCATAAAGAAGAAAATTGGGTCCAAACCCTTCCAACCTCTAGCCGTGGTTGCATGAAAGAACCCAACCCTATAATTCATTGCAACAGGTACAATCCGATCAGTTAACTCAGCAAAAAGTGCACTAAATCTCAATAGAAAGGGTTCACGACACGTGGTGCCTTCAGGACACACCACGAGGTCTCCTTCAGTTAGCTGTTTCTTTATCTTCCCAGCATCCACGTGGCGGACCCTGGTTAATCGGACGGTTGGTATTGGTGACAGGATCTCGGATAGACGAGAAATGGAGTATGTCACGGCTGGGACTTTACGTTGTAGAACTACGGATAGGATGACGGGGTCCATTAGGGTTCGGTGGGTGCACACGAATAGAACACCACTGTTGGACCCTGATGGTGGTGGTGGTGGTTTGCCTTTAACGACGATAGCTCCGCCGAATAGCCGGGAAGTGTAAGGGATAATCCACATTGGTAGCATTAGGCCCACTATGATACGTATTACTGCGAGCATGATCCCTATTGGAAGCCATAAAATGATGAGTAGTGCCATAGATGGTGTCGGACGCTTCACTAGCCGGCCATCGTGGAAGATCACCGGTAGCGGTCGAATGAATTGATCGTCATCATTTCTGTTGGCTGTGAACGGTGGCTGCTGTTGTTCCTGCACATAAGCCATGTTTCATGCATATATGCACATGAATGGGTGGAATTAGGCCGGGTTAATTATACGTCACAACGTACGTGAATAGTCACTGGTAGGTGGTGCATGTGTTTGCACATTAAATGATGTTTGTGATTTAGGCACTGATATAGATTTTTCTTGTGTTGTTTCGTGAGATAGGAGCAAATTGTGAAAGAGGGAACCCATAAATAAATTTATATTCAAAGTAATTGTGGAATTTAATTAATTTAGGGTAATTTCACATTAAATAATCCCTACTAATTAAGTAAAATTAATATTAGAATTATGATGTAGAATATTAGAGCTTGTTAAATATTTGTGAGAAATTAAGAACTTAAAATTTTATTATACAATTTTGTTTACAAGTAAAACTCATTAAAGAGTAATTAAGAAATTTTATGCAAAGAACGACCAAATTGTTAACTTGCAGGTTTTGTCACTGTAATAGTGTAGAAAAAAATTTATTACTTGATTTACTTCTGTTATTCCATACAATTTGCTCATGAAATAATAGTAAAATGGTAACTTTAATTATTTGCAAAAATAAAACTATTAAAAAAAAAATTAATTTAAATTTTTTTTTTGAGCACTCACCTTGCAGAAAGATAGGAAGGAGGGACCAGAAACCAGCGTGCCTAACCCTAAATCAGGACGTTCACCCTTAAACAAGGCCTTAACACGATTCATAATGGAACCGATATCGTTTCGAATGAATCCAGTCGCGTATCCAAACCGGTTTACCACTAACTCACTACCGATCACTTCATCGGCACGTAAATGCTCCTTCACAAACATCTCCACCATAATTCGAGGACTTCTAGTCACGACAACTCTCTTGTCATAGGAACTAAACACCCTCCAAGCATTCATATCTATGTCGTCCATATAAAACTTAGGTAACACTGCCCTTGCAACTGACTCAATCTCTGATTCTCTAACACCAGCAACTGCCACAAATATGGTTAACTTGAGACTCGCTTCATTCATCCCAAGCAAGTCCAGCAACCGAACCACCGGCCATAGTAGTAACAACAGAGTGAAACGAATCAAACCCGACGCCTCAAACGCTACTAACATGAAGTACGAGAAGGGATCGGGGTTCTTCAAAAGCGTACCCTCGAGTTCCGATATAATAGACTCCTTTAGGGTCTGTTGATCATGATCAGTAATCCTATTGGATTCCATGATTAATTTCTGTGTTTCTTTGTTAATTGGGATTGAAATTGTTTTAATTTGCTTCTGATATCGAATTTTGCTAACTGTATGTTGATCGATGTAGGGGTTATAGGACCAGGTTTTTTTGGATGAAGTCCTAACTGAAGAACTCGGGTGGTTTATCGGTTCACAACTACCAATATTGTGTTTTTTTTTAGGTGGGGGTACTTTCCAACTTATACCATGCGAGAGAAGACTATTGATTGATATAAGATTGCTTACTTAACGCCAACAACTTCGAGTGCCTCATGCAACCCTTAATGTATGGGTCCACGTGTCCACCTATATATGTCGCCAACCATGACTTCTTAGGTTAACAAAATTTATATATATATAATAAAATCATGCTCAATATTGGATTTGTATAGAGAGTTAGAATTGATGGCAGTTGCGTTCAAATTTGCCCATATATGGACTCAACTTAATTAGGATTTACATATGTAAATGATGATCATCGTAAATCAATGGTCAAGAAATTAAGATGCCTGAAATTTGTCATGAAGATGATCCAAGGGTCATGATATTTTCATAATGTATGTATGTCATCATCTCTATGTGAATCTACATGCTAGTGTAAATAGGGTATAAATAGAGTATAAACAGAAAAAAAAAAAATAGGGTGTTACCTTCCTAATGTATGTGCTTTTTGTGTAAACCCAACATAAAGAACGCATCAAACGTCAAAAAACAAGTCCACTTCCACGCAGCGCATGCGACAAACACGTGCAAGGGCTCATTGATGAATTAATAACTAAGGGATCATCGGAATTAAGCTTACTTGCAAGTATTAGAATTCAAGTAGATTAATTAACTAGTAACTTAAATTAATTTGAGGTTCACGGGTTGTTCACCTTCTTATTTTTATGGGCTTATTTTCTCTTGCATTTAGCTCCAAGTTAGGTAAGCTTAGGCAAGACAAATCTCTGCTATAATCCACTTTACTTGGTGGTTTTGTTCAATCTATTGTTGTTTAATTCTCTCACTAATTGCAAAACCTTACAAAGGTTTCAAAATGCTATATCTTTGCGATGAACGGTATTTGGGTGAATATACTGTACCCGTATCCTTTTTTTTTAGGTTATGTCTATTCACTTTCGTGTTGTTGAACGTGATAGTGAATGCATATTTTAAATTTAAAATAATGTTTACATGAATTTGATCACATATTTATATTGGTCAACATACTTGACCAAGGTTGAGGGAAAAGTTAAACAGTAGTGTTAGGGTTACCGAAAAACCTACAAAATAATCTACAGAAATGAATAATTTTGAGTTTGACTCAAATCGCGAGCGTATGTGACACAAATCACTAAGGTTCTATAAATACACACTACGATTTTAATTATGTTAGTTTTTTTGTAAGATTCTGCTATAAATATAGCATTATCCAAGGCTAATTCTTGAAAAAACATGAGAGACATGTGAAAATTAGCCATTACACTAGGAAGATATATCCGAAAATGTTAATTTATTAAGGTGCCTTTTCTTTTCTGGAATTCTTTTGGTAAACGAAAAAGGAATAAGTAGGGTTAAAGTCCAACTACTGGAAAACTACAACCAGTAAAGCCCACATTGTACCTGCCCATTTATAAGTACAAACTGTTAAACAACAGGTGCATGAGAAGCGGCACCACGGCACGAACAAAAAAAAGAAATCCCCACCTTTCAAACACCGAATGGACCATGGTCAATTATAAAATAGTTTTAGAAGGTACACTTATTCTTACACTCTGCTAACACCCCGTCCGTAGTTTACAAAGAAATAATATAATGGATATTGTTTTACGTGAAAAGAATTTCAACTTATTTTTTACAAGCTACCTTTATCAAAAAACAAAAAAAAAACTTTATCAAAAAAAACAAGCTAAAATTAGAATGATGTGATTGTTTTTGGGAAAGATCTACCTGACCAAGAGATCATTATTACAAAAGAAAAATAACCCTTTGTTAATTTTGTGGTGTAAATTAAGTGTGAAAAAAATATAGGGTGTTAAGAAAAGAAAAAAAAAACAAATAAAATTTCCCTAAAAATTTATAAACAGTGAGATTTAACTATTTAAGTGACAAAATTAACCTTGCAAGAGCATCTCCAATCTTGGTTGTCTATTCAGGTTGTGTAAAATTTTAAAATGTAAAAAATTTTAGAAATAAACAATAGAACCCACACCCTAACTTTTGTCTAAATGTAGGGAAAAGAAAAAACTAAAAAATAGGGCGGCCTTTGAGATAGCGCCCAACATCAGGCGGTGTCTCAAAGGGTGTGGGACTTTAAAAAAAATTAAAAATTTTTTGACGAGTTAGCCTGGCATCAGGTACACTCTGAGAGTTAGCCTGGTTGTGGGGCGAGACAGAGTGCCCCACAACCAGGCAACTCTCTTTCCTCATATTCTAAATATACATTTTTAGACAATGCACTAAGAGTTGATTTTTACAGTGTGCAACTTGGGCAGGCTAAACCCGACATTGGGTTGGGTTTGGGTTTAGTTTTCAAAACTTGGGTTCGGGCTTGGGCTCCAAAGATTAAACCCGATCTTAAATCGGGTTGGGCTCTGGTTGACGCTTTGGGCTACCCGATGAATCCGACACCGACTCTTATACGAGAGATGCTAGAGGGACCGATCCCTCAATCTGTTTTTTTATACAGATTGACACAAATCATAATGGGTGGTGGATTGAGGATGACACCTCAATCTGTATAAAAAAACAGATTGAGGGATCGGTCCCTCAAGCATTTCTCCTCTTATACATACATGTCTATATATTCCATCAGATAAAATATCTCCCTTTGACTTTCACTGACCTTTTAAGTACACAATTTATAAATAAATCAGGGATTTATCTAGATAGTTACAGGCGTGCATGACGAGGCCATCACTCCATATATTTTTTTTAAATAGAAAACACAGCGAGCTCAAATCCCAACCACACAATTCTCCACGTCACCTATCACAGTCTCTGTAATCTAACGGTCGGGACTTCTAGGGTGAAACAATTCATCCTAATTAACCTTATTTCCAGTAGTCCTAAAAAATGAGAGATAAACAACTAGGAATAGAAAAGGAGAGAGGGGTACAGATGAGCATCAGAGAAGGCAAGCAATCGATGTATGTTATCTTGTTGGTTTCATCTAGTAGGTATTTGCAAAAGCTAAAGAAGAAAGAAGAGCAAGATTTCAATTTGGTTCAAATTGTTAGCTTAGTTTCGAATCTGGTATAGGCTAGGTTTTTCTTCTTATATCTTTTCCCTCTTTTATAATCCATAAAGCTATGATGTTGGTTTTTATTGTGGAGATTGGTTATATGAGATGTTTTGATAAGTTGATTTTTAGTTTTCTCTTTGAGATTCTATCCACTTTCAAAGTTTGGGGTTTCATGGATTTTTTGGTTCAATTTATGGTGTTCTTGTCCGTGATTTTTGCGTATGGTGGTGGTTTTTTTTTTCAGATAAACCCTAGCCAAACCCCAAAAATTCGATTTGTGGTTGGGTTAGTTCGTGTTCGGGCTTGGGTCAAACATTACTAACTCGAAGTCGGGTTGCGCTCGAGCCCAATAAATTGAACTTCAAATTGGGCTCGGGCTAATCCCAACCCACCCAACCCGGCCGAATTGCACCCCTACTACCATTATGGAATTAAATTAAGAGATATTAGAGTAGGGCTTTTTTAGCAAATAACCCTGTCAGTATATGGAAACTAACAAATGACCCTGACATTTTTGATATTTCTCAGATAACCCTACATTGGACGGAATCGTTAACTTTCCATCCAACAGCTTACGTCAGCATCACTTGGCAATGTAAAATTATCCAAATGCCCCTGAACTAACCCAACCCCTCTCCAAGTCGAGTTAACAAGGTGGGTGAGATTAATCTTGATTATCTTCATCCAAGGATAATCGAACGGTATTGTTAACACAAGTGTGTAAGATTTTATAAAGTAGATAACACGTGTGAGGGAGGAGAGTTAACGCGCAGGAGTTAACAAGTGTGTGAGGTTCTTTGTAGAACCCTCATTTGTTCTCTGTAACTAGGTTGTGAACGGAGGAAAGGGTGTTGGTACCGGGCTTACAAAATAAACAATCTAATTTTTTTTTTAATTTATAGAATTTTAATTAGCACCTACAAAAATCTTGAATTTTCACATTTGCGAATATTCACAGTGTACCAAGCAGGGCCTTAATTTCAAATACCAACATTACTTGAAATTGACTTAATTTTATTTAAGTTAAATATTAACAACTAGTATTTACATATAAATCCGGCTGCTACTTGGACTGTAATTATATGTAAAAATATCAAAATAGCGTAAAAACTTTTAGCCATTTCGATTCAACGTTGAAGTTGAGATGAAAAAATAAAAAATTAATAGTTGCAATTGAAGTAAAATGGTGGGTAGATTTATAGATGAGAAGGTGAGAAGGAGAAGAATATGGGTACAACGGTCATATTCTGGGTCGATCTACACTGCTTGAAAAGCTACATCAATTGGCCGCTAGGATTGATCCACGTGTCTTATAAATGTGCTAACTCGAGCTGGAGAGGGGTTGGGTTAGTTTAGGGGCTTTTGGGTCTTTTTACATGGTCATGTGATGACCACGTGGGCTGTTGGATGGAGACATAACGATTCCGTCCAACTCAGGATTATCTGAGAAATATCGAAAATGTCAGGGTCATTTATTAGTTCCCATATACTGACAGGGTTATTTGCTAAAATAGCCCATTAGAGTAACTTCAACATTTATTACCGAATATAATCCACCATCACAATAGTTACGTTACACTGGGTCTCCCACCACGTCAACGTGTACTGTAGCGTACGTGGCAACAAAGTAGCATGGTAGTGTCACCTAAACAACTTTCATTTAATGAAATAAAATCTCTGAAGGATTCCGCTGAACTGCCACAATCCATATCTAACACACACACACGTATGTCGACGAACCTCCTCCCACTCAAGTACCGAGGTCACTCTGGGTCATATTGTTTTTTAAAGAATTTTTTCTGTAAGTTAAGGGTTTTTTAATCAATTAATTTTTTTTATAAATATAATATTATTATTAAATATATATAGGATGTCTATAAAAAATCAATTTAATCAGAAATTTTTAATCTTTGATACAAATCACTTTAAATATTATCCATTCATTCGCACTATTAAAATCGAGCTCTCCACTAATTTTTTAAATATGATCTAAATAATAAAAAAACAATCCAAAATACATATATATCGTTTTAAGGTTCCAAATTTGAGCCCGGAGATCCTCGCACCCCATTATCATCTATTTAATTTTTGACAATCTATTTTGACGTAATAACTAAAGTGATCCTACGTTTGTAAAGTTGTTGTGCATTTTGGTACAAGCTCAATAAAAAAGGATCCCGACTAATTGGACGGTGTAGATCACTCCATTGTCCAAATGACTAAATTACCCCTCACGCGTTTAATATGGATAATTAGCACGTGACCTTAATAATCATAAAAAAGAATCCACAGGTTTTGACCAGGATATAACAATTAATATAACGTTATCCTTATTTTAATTAAGACAGATAATCGCACTATCTACTAACCTGTACCCCACCAGCAAAGTATGGTACCAGGAAACACCCCCGAATACCGTCCCCATTACAAAATACAAATACATTTACGTGTGATGTGTCCCCCAACAAATTGTCACCTGGATCAATTCTACCGAATTACTAGGTAATTCTGTTCACTTGGACATTAATTTTCGCAAGGAAAGTTGAATTTGCAAGGCAATCCAACAGAATAAATTTTAGTCTCGGAATTGACAAATTATGGCACTCACTAATTTTCTTTTTGCGAATACCAAATAGACGGAGGATGTGCAAACCTGCAACTAAGGATCAAAATCTTGTTTAGATTGTTCGTTTTGGTTTTTTAACATATCGAAACGAAGCATTATTTCAATTCATGTATCTGCCATGAAAATACCATGCATACACCTTATTTATACTATTCAGTAATAATTTTGGAAGGCCTTCATTAAACTTTATCAGAAAATGAGAAGCTGTTATATATAGTGGATTCGAAGGAGTTGTTGACCAAAATTTTGAAGTTATTGATACTTCCAATTTTTTTTTGGCTTCCCAAACGTTGATAAAATCGCAATAAATAAGTTTGTATTTATTTATTTATTTCCATAAAGATTTAAAAAATACAAATTACTTTTATTATTTTTGCATAAATTAATTAGGAGTTGAGTTCGGAAAACTCAACAGTGGAAGGCTAAAATATCGGAGATAATTGTTAACAAGTAGCGCGCCCAGGAGCACATATTATATAATACAAGCTTATCTCTTATACAAATTAGGATGGGGGGCAAATTTGTCCTGCTTTATAAATTGTGTCCTGCTTTATAAGCTCTCTCCCTGCCCCCATCTCTCTCTCTCTCTCTCTCTCTCTTCAAAGCCAACTCTCTCTTCAAAACCAACAGAAGAAACCAATCTACCACTCTCTCTCTCCTGACCCCAATCTAACCCTAGCATCCGAAGTTACTACTGACGCTGGAATCTTATCTCTCTCTCCGATTTCAGTAGGGATATTGCCAGAAAAATTGTTTAGTTAAAGAGTCAGAATTTGTAAATTGCTTAGGTTTCCAATTGTCCAAGGTTTTGAGACGTGCCGGAAGCACAGCGATATACCTAATGTACATGCATTGCATGTAAAGCTTCTGCTTTTGTTTTTTGTTTTTGTTTTTTTAGCGTAATGTAAATGCATAGAATAATAGACCTATGTTATGATGATTTTTATGCAATTATCATGCTTGCCAAAAGGTACATAACAAATCGAAACGAGAGCATTAGCATTCAGTAATTTATTATTTTGTGTTTAATGGAATTATCAGAATACGAGATCTCGACTTCACATTTTGAACCGATGTAAAGCTGATTATGGATGTATTTTACGTGCATAGTATGCATGTACATGCACATAGTTTGTATTTTTTTTTATAAACAAAGGAAAACATATTTACATCACTTTCTATAACTCTTACATTAGAAACAGTATCGGGAGGCACATATTTTGTATAGGTAAATCATTTATTATTTCATTACCAAAAAAACCATTTATTGTTTTTTGTTAAATCTTTGATTTTTTCTTTTTTTCGAAAACATCCTCTATAAAAATAAACCCTGAATGTTATGATTTCTACACACAAGATATAAATACAATAAGGTACATCAGGAGAAATGGGAAGAGTATATCTCTTATTCACTGTTTTATAAACATTACTCAACATACATACTGATCGTACAAACTTATATCTCTATATATATACAAAGCATAAGGGAGGTTTATATAGATACACAAGAGAGGGATTGCATCGATAACTATACTAAGTACTTGACACCTATCAAAGAGGTGTCAAGTTTATGGTAAGCCTTTGGTGGATCAGCCATCTTACTGCCATGTACGTTATAACACTCTCATTTGGATGTCCACATTTCTAAGATGATTGTCTCGTTAAAAACCTTGCCATGATAATTTAGAGGGACAAAACCTGAGCTAAGGAAAATAGTACAAAAGACTTAGAAGAGTGCTGAATTCACATAAGTTGCCTTATTCAAAATTTTGATAAGGAAAACCCAGAGGGATAAAACTTTGACAAAGAAAAAAGAGTACAATGCGTACGTGGCAGTGAGATGGCTGATCAACCAAAGGCTTACCATACACTTGACACCTCTTTGATAGGTGTCAAGTACTTAGTATAGTTATCCATGCAATCCATCTCTTGTATATCTATATAAACCTCCTTTATGCTTTGTATATATATAGAGATACAAGTTTGTACAATCATTATGTATGTTGAGTAGTGTTTATAAAACAGTGAATAAGAGATATCTTCTTACAAGAAGGTATATCGAGAAAAGTAGGAAGAAGATATCTCTTATTCACTGTTTTATAAACACTACTCAACATACATACTGATCATATTTACAGCATAAGGGAGGTTTATAACAGCGAAAACAAGATATCTCTTATTCACTGTTTTACAAACTTATATCTCTATATATACAAAGCATAAGGGAGGTTTATAACAGCGAAAACAATCTAATCAAGACATCTATTTACGAGACAAAGCTCAAATAGGTTCGACGAAAAGTACTTCATCTAGATGGTTATTTCGGTCATTTAACAAAATTAATGTATCCATACCTACGAAAACCCTAGCAGGTTTATTAGATTCGGACCGTCCAAGCAAGAGAGTTGGTGCAGCAAGCAGCAGCGAATCTAATACGATGACCTGGCAAAAAAAATTAGATTTTTATAGTACACAAGTGAGAGAAACATCATTTTCAATGTGTAGGAGATAGATTTAATTGTGATTAACGAACAAAAAAGAAAAATGAGAACACACATTTTAGACCCAATCACTTATTAAAATATATTTAATTGAAATAAAACCCTAAAGGGTTCTTGTAAGAACAAATCTTCAATCTCAGCCCTTAACATCTCAATCTAACGGTCCTGATCACGTTATTGCTTGTGTTTATCATCCCAGACGCTCTCACAATACTCTTTTCTTATTCTCTCACTTTCCATCGCCTTCATTTCTCGTACAGTACAGTTTGTTGTTGTAGTTGTCTGTGTAGAAATTAAAGAAAAAGTTTTGATCTTTAACAGTGAAATGTCTGAATCGATCGTCGTCGATCAATATTGTCGACTTCAGAACCAGAAAATTTGTTTATTTACAGACCGATCTTTCGGATTTTGAGTAAATTCGAATTCAGTAGAGAACAAAAATCTCTCGTTCGATGCTCGATCATCAATTGATTTCTTTTAAGTTTTTCGGAGGTTTTTAATTCGTGAAATGAACTATAATGGCAAAAAAATTCGATTTTATTTTATTTTTACAGTTTAAATAGCGTCCTTTTTTTAGTTGCAAGAGCTTTAGTTTGTAGGTGAAGAGCGGGTAAAGTTTAAAGTTTTAGCCTTTTGTTAGGGTTTTTAATTTGCCTTCTCTGCTGGTTTGATTAGTAACTTAGAGTCATCTAAAGATGTTGTCTGAGATGGGAATGCGACCGATAATCGGAAACAACGATGGATCGTATGGAGATGATTTAGGGAAGGAGATAGGGATTTTGCTTCGTGAGCAGCGGCGGCAAGAGGCGAACGATCGGGAAAGGGAGCTGAACCTCTACAGAAGTGGTTCTGCTCCACCGACCGTTGAAGGCTCGTTAAATGCTGTCGGAGGTCTGTTTGGCCATGGTAGTGATGTTTCGCTTACCGAAGAGGAGCTTCGGTCTGATCCAGCTTACCTTTCTTACTACTACTCCAACGTGAATCTGAACCCTAGGCTTCCGCCACCTTTGCTCTCTAAAGAGGATTGGCGGTTTGCACAGAGGTTACAGGGTGGGAGTTCAACGATTGGTGATAGAAGGAAGGTGAATCGGCCTGAGGATGGGGGTAGCAAATCCTTATTCTCTCTGCAGCCAGGGTTTAATTCGCATGTCGAAGAAAGCGAGGCCGAGTTGAGAAAACAGCAGGAGTGGGGAGGTGATGGACTGATTGGTTTGTCGGGTTTAGGACTAGGTAGCAGACAGAAGAGCTTTGCAGAGATTTTTCAGGTGGTTTTTTTTATCCCTTCTTTTAAATCCTTTGCAGTTTCCTTTTGTTGGTGATGCATTTTGTTTTCTGAATTTGATGGGTTTGATGCCATGATAGGAAAGTTCTGTTTTTGTTAGTGTTTTATTTGGTAATCTCCATTTTGGCGCGGATAGTTTGCGCTTTTGAATGAACTGGATAACCGTTATTCATTCTGTCCGATCCCATTTAGTTGGGATGTTTGATGATGAGGAGAGTTACTCTTTTACGAGGATGATCAATTGATGTCTAGTGTTTAGTCTTGTTACTGATAAGCCATAATGATTATCTTAATAAATTAAGCCATCGTATTCACAATTTTGCTGTTGTTTACTAGTTTTAGAATACTGTTGATTTGTGCCTCGTTATTTACTTTATAAGTTTTAGATTTCTCCTTTCCACGTTGAATGTTGATGATCTTATATTTATGTTGCTCACTGGATGTGCATTATTTGATATTTATGCTCAGTATTACTCTTTGGAAATTGTATGGTGGTTGGTATTAGTATAGACTGTATAGTGATAAAATTTCTTTTCCAAATATGAATACATTTATTGTGAAGGTGCCCGTTTCTAAGTTGGTAAAGGTTGTGAATGGGAAAAATTAGACTTCGGTTCAACGCTCGCCTTCACCCACTTGCTTACGTGGTAAAAAAGAAAAACGACAAAAAAATACATTTAGTGCCATAACACTTGTCATAAATGGCAGCAATCGTTTTGTTTTAGCTTTTGTATCTTTAGTTTTCTTGATTCTTTTTGGGCCTTCCATGGTTGATCCATCTATCTTCAAAGTTGATCGGTTGGTTGCGCTTTTCTCTCTGTGCCTGTTGACAAATCCACTTTCCAATTCTATTCACGTCTCTTTCTTTTCGTCCGGTTGCTTCTTTGTTATTGCATGCCAATTTTACTTCCTAATTCCCACCATTGATTTTCCTACTGTTTTCACCTTCTCAAATACAGCATTGCTCCTCAATTACTACAATCTGTGGTCTCATCATAATTGAATAAATGGAAAAGGGTGGTAAAAAGAACGGGAATGGGAACCTAAGACCCTATGTGCTGCAGAATTCCCTTTTAAGGGAAATGTCCAAATCCAGGAGGATAGGCTTCTTTTCTAGAGGATGCAAATTTACCAGTTGCCTTCGTTGGTCCCAACCTGAACATAAAAGACTTGAATTCATATTTCAACCTCCATTTCAAGCTTAAATTTTATTAGAATGATGGGTTTCTGGTGTAGAGTTGGTCTAAGCTTTTAATTTGATACCGTTCAAATTTTATCGTCACTTGTCCATATCGACATAAATTATATAATAGTGGTTGGACATGTTTCTGTAGATATTTCATCACTATGTTTTGTATTGAAATTTCCTTGTTAGCAAGAAAGTTGGGAGTCATCATGTCTTCTCTATATTTAGGAGGTAAGCTTGGAGCTTTAGGATGCGGAGGCACTAAAACATGCAGGGAATATATTAAAAAAAATATGGGAAAACTAAATATGCTTGGTGATATCAATATGATATGCATGAAGTCTCTTCCCTATTCTTTTTCATCTCTGTTTCTTTCTCTTCTTTCAAAACTTATTTAATTATGAAAGGGAAACGAATATGTTCAGAATTTCCTCCTTTACTTCCATAAAGGACGATACATGAGAATGGAGGGTCTTGTTTAGGATAAGAAGACATTAAATGGTTTCGAAGTGGTCTAAAACAAGTAAAGAATGATAAGTCGTTTAAAAAAGCACATCGGACACTTATTTTTCATATTAAATCTGCAAGCTTATCTACATTAAAGTCATCACCTTTTTCCTCAGTAGTGGTTTGACTTTTGCATCATTTTGTGTTCTTGAGTTCAGAGACATACATTGGCTAAAAGGTAGTGGCAGCTCTTAAGTTAAACCGTAGTACCTTCTGCTGTTAGTAAAGCACTTTTGATACTAATGTGCATCATCTTGGCTGCAGTTACCCAAGTTTACTTATGAAAAAGTTTCTTACAATATTGACTTTCATGACTATTAGTTTAATCAAATGCCACTTGGGGGATGTCCAATTGCTGCTTTTCACCTTAGCTTGACTAATCTGTCAATGGTTGATTTTTGTAAGGTTGATCTTACTATGGAGATAAACCTCGCAAAAGATTAGTCCATTCAAGAACTTCTAACCAATAAAAAATGGACTTAAGCTTAACAGTGAAATGGATGATCTTCCATGTTTCAATTTATAATCCACTTTCGACAGGATTAAGAGTTTCAAAATGCTTTGAACTTTATGAGGATGACCCCCATGGTGATGAGGTCACCATCTCCAAAAATCAACTCTTAATTTGTTTCCATGAGGGTCCCAAGAAATGTGCCATTTAGTGTGTATTTTGAAGTTTCCCTCAACTCATTGTTGTTATATTGCTTATAAAATGTTAGTATCCATCCGGATGAAAAAAAGTATTAGTATCCATTATTCTTGTGAACATTGGTAGACGTTTTTCTGCATTGAAGTATGCTTTGCATTTCTCTGAATGGTATGACTTTTCTGGTGAAGTAAGTGGGTAATTTTAACGCAGGATGATTTGGGGCGTGCAACTCCTGTCACTGGCCACCCTTCTCGTCCAGCTAGTCGCAATGCATTCAATGATAGTGGTGATACCTTGGGTTCTTCTGAAGCCCAGCTTGCTCAACTGCACCAGGAATTGTCATCTGTAGATTCTCTGCGATCGAGTGCAAATGTTCAGGGTGTAGCTGGGGTACAAAGTGTCAGTCCATCAACTTCTCATACTTTTGCATCCGCTTTAGGTGCTTCTTTGTCAAGAAGCACTACTCCTGATCCTCAACTTATTGCTAGGGCTCCTAGTCCTTGCCTTCCGCCTGTGGGTGGAGGGAGAGTTGGTGCTTCAGATAACAGAAATTTCAGTAGTCCAAACTCATTCCATGGTGTCTCTTCTAGTATGAGTGAGTCTTCAGATCTGGTAGCTGCTTTATCGGGCATGAGCCTGTCAACAAATGGTGCTCTTGATGAAGAAAATCATTTGCGCATGATTCAACAAGAAAATGACGATCACCAAAATTATTTCAATCTTCAAGGTGCTCAGAACCATGTCAACCAGCATCCATACCTAAAGAAATCTGAGTCAAGGCATTTGCATATGCCTTCTGTTAATCAATCAACTAAAGCATCATATCCTGATTTAGGTAAAAGCAATGGGGTTGGGGTGGATCTGAGCAGCTCTTCCTTTACATCAAATGAGCAGACTGAACTGCACAAACCAGCTGTTTCTTTGGCTAACTCGTACTTCAGAGGGACCTCTGTACCCACCCTTAACAGCGCTGGAGGTTCTCCTTCTCACTATCAGAATGTAGATAACACCAATCCAGCATTGACAAACTATAATTTAAGTGGGTATTCTCTAAATCCGACGCTGCCATCCATGATGACTAACCAACTAGGTAGTGGCAATTTGCCTCCTTTATTTGAGAATGTTGCTGCAGCATCTGCAATGGCAGCCGCTGGCATGGACTCTAGAGCAATGGGGGGAGGATTGCCTTCAGGACCAAATTTGATGGGGGCAGCAGAATTGCACAATCTCAGTAGGATGGGGAATCAAACAGCAGGGAGTGGTCTGCAAGTGCCTGGAGTGGATCCTTTGTATGTTCAGTACTTGAGAGCGGCTGAATATGCTGCTGCTCTTAATGACCCATCTATGGATAGAAATTATATGGCAAATTCTTATGTGGATTTACTTGGACTCCAGAAAGCTTACCTTGGGGCACTGCTTTCACCTCAGAAATCGCAATTTTCCCTGCCATTCTTAGGTAAATCTAGTGGCTTGAATCATGGTTACTATGGAAATCCCACATATGGGCTTGGTGTGTCGTATCCCGGAAGCCCCTTGGCAAGTCCTGTTCTTCCCAATTCTCCTGTTGGACCTGGTAGTCCAATGCGACACAATGAGCGAAACATGCGTTTTCCTTCAGGGATTAGAAACTTAGCTGGGGGTATGATGGGTTCTTGGCACTCAGAAGCTGGTGGTAACATGGATGAAAGTTTTGCATCCACACTACTGGAGGAATTTAAGAGCAATAAGACAAGATCTTTTGAACTTTCAGAAATTGCTGGTCATGTTGTTGAGTTCAGGTACATACTGCCCATAGATCTTTTGCGGTTAATTTTATTCAAGCATTCAGTTGTTTCATTGAGCATCTTCTTTGAGCAGTGCTGATCAGTATGGAAGCCGGTTCATTCAGCAAAAACTTGAAACTGCCACCATGGAAGAGAAGAACATGGTTTTTGACGAAATCCTTCCTCAAGCTTTTTCATTGATGACCGACGTTTTCGGTAATTATGTGATCCAAAAGGTATCTATACTATCCCTTTGTTGAGATGCTATGCACTGTTTTTGTACTTGTTTTGTTTTCTTTATTTATTATGAAATATGTCTAACAATTGGCACTTCAGTTTTTTGAGCATGGAAGCACATCTCAGAGAAGAGAACTTGCAAATCAGCTGACTGGGCATGTGCTGACACTTAGCCTTCAAATGTATGGTTGTCGGGTGATCCAGAAGGTACATTACTGTTCTCTCTCTCTCTCTCTCTCTCTCTCTCTCTCTCTCTCTCTCTCTCTCTCTGAAATGCAGAAGGTACATAACTGTTACTCTTATGACCTGACACAATTTTGGAACAGTGGAGTGTTTTGGTTCTGCAAACGCAGATACTACATTCAGGATGTGCCTGTTCTCGATCACAACATTTCAAGTGTCTCTTCAACTTTCATGGACACAGGACCAGGACCTACCACTGACTTTCCTCACCTAGGAGATTTTTTTTTTTGATGGTGCTTACCTAAGAGATTTTCAAATCCAAGAATCTGCATGATCTGAATTTTTTCAACCATAAGCTCAGTATACTTCTTAGTTTGACCTTCTAGATGTGGGACCCAATAAATGGAGTCCAATCATCTGCATGCCAGTAATTTTGCCCACTTATTGTGCTTAAGGATTTTGTTTAGAGAGTGAGTGCAGATTTCCCTCTGCCTTCAGATAAATATATTTGCTTCAATATTTCTGTATTTTTTATTTTGAGTATCTGTATCCTTTCATGATCAGCAGTAGTAGGACGCCCTTTACCTTTTCAAGAAATTTGTAATATTTACTTGTGCTTTTCATATGGTCTGAAGAGTATTTGCCATATCCTTAGTGATTTTTTTCTTCTTTGGTTAGTATTACATTTTGAGGTTCATAATTTTTTCTGTTATAAGATAAATATTCCACCTTATAGACGAATTAATCTTATCTCGATCAGCTGACAAATTAATGCACTTGAACAAAGTGATTTCTCTAAAATCACTTGTAAGATCATATTGGCATGCAGTGTTTCTAAATAGATGCCTTGTAATATCGCTAAAAAAGGTTGTTTGGGTTTGACTGATAGTTTTATATTTGGAAGAAGAAAAACCTGAAACATATTTGCCTGAAAGGTTCGTGCTTCTGACTTCTCTATTACTGCTGTATCTTTTGCTTTAGAGTCAGTTTTTTCCATCTTCGTATTTGTCATTTCCCAAGACGAATTATATAAGGAGCCAATACTTCAACCTGCAGAATCAAATTCACAACAAGGCTTCATTGGCAGTTAACCATATCCAGTTTCTGCATATCTGATTTTCTGTGTTGTCCTAGACTCCTATTTCTGTTTTAACTGAGACTGATGTGACTTGACCAAGGTGTACTGATTGATGCAGGCAATAGAAGTTGTCGATTTGGACCAACAGACTAAAATGGTTGCAGAGCTTGATGGTCATGTCATGCGATGTGTACGCGATCAGAATGGGAACCATGTCATTCAGAAGTGTATTGAGTGCATTCCTCAAGATGCTATTCAATTCATCATCTCATCCTTCTACGACCAAGTTGTGACACTATCCACCCATCCATATGGTTGTCGTGTGATACAGGTACATAATTCAATTCTTTTTTATTATTATTTCTCTGTTTAATCATTCAATGAGTTAAGACCAGCAAAGCTTCTTTAGATGCTAAAAAAGAGTTCCTTAAACACCGCAGAGGGTACTAGAGCACTGCAGTGACCCAACAACCCAGCGTATCATGATGGATGAGATTCTACAATCTGTTTGCATGTTGGCACAAGACCAGTATGGGAATTACGTTGTTCAGGTTTGTCATATTTTTTAGAAGCTTTTAAGATCATTCTTGCTGTTAACAACCCCTTACTCTAAATGCTCTTACTGTTAGATAGAGAAGTAACAATATATATGACAATAGTCTGTGGGTCTAACAAGGAGTTTGCACACATTCAAAAATAGCTGCTACGTGTACTGCTCTTGTGTAGAAGCGATAACAAGGGAAGAGAATCCTCGTGATGATTGAAAACATGGGTTTTGTGGTGCTCCATGGCGTTTTTTTTTTATTTTTTTTATTTTATTTTATTATGGGAATCATTTTTTGTATTTCCTTGCATTCTCCCTGACTCATTATTCTATTTCTTCTATTCCTTTTTTTTTTTTCTGTTAGTTTCCGATATTTACAGCTTGAGTTTTGGTTGTGAGTTATCTGTGAGCTGCTGACTTCACAGTTTTATTTGGTGGTAAGAATATAAATGTCATGAAATTTCGTATGCTGGTTTTCCCATTTTTAACCTGTTACTTGTGATCGTCTCAGCATGTGCTGGAGCATGGAAAGCCACATGAACGTACTTGTATAATCAAGAAATTAGCTGGGCAGATAGTTCAGATGAGCCAGCAGAAGTTTGCTTCAAATGTTGTGGAGAAGTGCTTAGCATTTGGTGGTCCTGCAGAACGCCAGATCTTGGTGAATGAGATGCTTGGTACCACTGATGAAAATGAGCCTCTACAGGTTTGTCAACTCTCGAAGATTTTTGTGTTTGTAAGCAACTCTTTGAGATTTATTTTACTGGAAGACAAGCATATTCTAATGTCTGGGAACAAGCTTGTTCCACTAATCCTTAGATATCTTTCTCTGGACAGCAATCAAATTGTTCCTGACTAACTTTGGATGAGACTCTCATTTACTTAAACCTAGAAACTGAGAAAATCGATGCCTGTTTGTCAAAAGCCCATTGTCTATTTTGCTTATAGAGGAAAAGGAATATCTTGGTTATTTTCTTGTATGCAGTTTTTGTCTATGCTCTTGGTTATTGCCTACACCCCCTGCTTATTTCATGGTTTAACAGGGACTTACTTTAATTCTTTTTAGTTTTTGCATAGAGAATGACTGATTTCTGCATGTTTTCCTTTTTGTTCGAGAGTTCAGGCAATGATGAAGGATCAGTTTGCGAACTATGTTGTACAGAAAGTGCTGGAGACTTGTGATGACCAGCAACGTGAACTGATTCTGTCGCGGATAAAGGTTCATTTGAATGCCCTGAAAAAGTACACTTATGGGAAGCATATAGTTGCGCGTGTAGAGAAGCTTGTTGCAGCTGGGGGTACTTTATCCTTTCCCTTTGTCTCTCTTACAGCCACACACAGACACACTTAAATTTTACAAATAGAAAAATCACTCTTTTCACGAACTTTAGTGGTCAGTCCCATTTGTCCCAGTACAGAGGGTATTTGACCATTTATCTTGATCACCCAATGGATGGGAACCTCTTAGGCTGTGTTTGATTGCGCTTGATTTCCTCAGAGTTAGGTTAGTTTTGAGGAAGCAACCAAATTCTGCTTTTTGTTTGCAATTTGAATTCCACGGAACTGGGGGCCCACTCACGTAAAATGCATGACAAATAGTTGTTTTTCAACGTAATTCCATGGAATAAGCGACCTTGGCCCCCTCGAGGAATACACTTCCGTGGAACTGGTGGAAATGAGCCTATTTCTCTAGAACACATTTCTCTGCAATCAAACACAACCTTAGATTGTTCATAGCTCAAGAATCACGTGAAGTGGAAGATGCTACCATCATAGAGATCCCATGTTGTTGATCCTTTAATAGAAGAAGTATCACAATGGACCTTGTAGAAGTTGATTGATTAGATACCCGCGCTTAATGACCTATCCAAAATGTGACACATTGCCAGAGCAGTCAATAAATGATAGCACAATGAGTTTTGATGCGGGGCACTGCTGTCATTGCCACATACCACATTATATTTTCTCTTGTTCTTTTATTCTTCAATAAGATTATCTTCTTCAATGTATGCCAATATCATGAATCCCTGTCAGGGCTCCATGCTACTGTTTGAGGGTATTAAGGGACAGATGTAGTTGATATGTACTTGCTTTTATATGGAAGTTCTCTCTAACCATGCTGTTGCTTGCAGAAAGGAGAATTGGTATTCAGTCCGCATACCCGTCTTCAATGGCATAGGAAGGAAAAGTTGTTGTACAGCTAACTGAGGCTAGTATGAGCTCCCTCTCTCTCATCTCTCTTTCTTGGTATGAAGTTATCGCTCTATCTATCTATTTGGACAGGTAGTAGCTGATTGGAAATAAAATTGTTGCTTGTACTGAAAAATTGTACATTGTGTAGTTTTGAGGATATATATACCTAGAATCAGGCAAGCTGAGGCTCAGATGGTGAATACACCTGATGCCCCTGCAGAGGAGATAAATGAGTATACAAGTTTTTAAGGGTGTAAAAAGAAAAAGAGGTAGTGAATATGTTAACGTGACTGTACAAATGTCACCATTGGAGAGCCTTTGGTGTTTAGGTGAGGTCAAAACAATTTTTTTTTCTTTTTATCTATGGGATTTGTTTTATTTTCCCTTTGAAGTACATTCTTCTGTATGTTTGTGGACAAGTCTTTATTTCAGTCTATAGATGCTGGCATGGTTAATTTCATAATCTTTCTTACGTATTTTGGACGCCTTTTCTTTTTTATTAATTTCATTCTCTTGTTCTGATTTAACTCGAAAATATTGTGCCAGAATCACTGGTAGTTTTCATACCTGACTATGTAGATTTTGCTCATCTATCATCACACCTCATTCAGATTTTGCCGTCTCTTTGCACATTGGGGGCAATTTCGTTTTGAAATTCCCCTTTTCTCCACAGCTGTAGCTGGCCCTTTGCCCATTAGGGTTTTTACCCTTCTTTCTCCACTTGGTGAAGTAGTTCTTGGAGGGATTTTTGTTTTTGGGTTTGTCAACCATCATTAAGTTATCATGGATACAGGTTTTCCACCACAAGGTAATGGGGGTTCTAGTCCAATCACCCTAGATCGTATCATTTGCCCCGCATGGGCTTCAGAACATTGGGCTTATTCTGTTTATCTGTGGAGAACTTCTCATGGCCTATCTGCTACAAAAGACAATAGATCCTCTGGTCTGGTCCATCGAAGTTGGACATAGGATCTCAATCTTATTCAAGACTAGTTTTAGAACCTTTTCCCATTCCAATAAGGTGCCCTAACTGGGAGTGTAGATGTGGTTCTGGTGACAATTAGCTTAAAATAGGTTTCGGTTGTATCAGACAGTATTCCGTGTGTTTTTCTACTTTCTAAAAGGAAAAACAGTAAAAGGGCACACCCTGCATGGGAGAAAAAGTAATGGGGAGGATAGCGTGTTTCCCTGCATGGGAGAAAAAGTAATGGGAGGACAGCGTGTGTTTTTGGTACGTAGTTCTTGTTAGTGCCCACAAAAAGATGAAGAAATCCTCTCCTAATTTCCCTTTTGACACAATCAGATAAAATATTATATCTTTATAAATTATATTTTAAGATCTTTCAAACGAAATATGGATGTTAAATTTGAAAAAAAATTTATTTATGAATCGAATGCAAATCTAGATCTGTACACAACTCTTAGTATTTAAACGGTTAATTTGCATACAATAGTTAAATTCGCAAATATGGGTTCTTACATTTGAATTTGCTTACCATAAATTTCAATACTTTATTGAATATCAAAATATTCAAATGCATAATGTATATAGGCTAAAAAGAAGTGTAGAAACTTATAATTTAAAAAAATGCAATTTTCTATTGCATATACAAAAGTGCAATTGCTCAAATTTGAAAAAAATAAACTATGCAAATAACAACTTGCTTCTCATTTGGGTTTAGATGGTCAAATTATATTTTTTTTTTTAAAGTTTATTACTGTTGTCTGATCTTGTTTTGAAGATCTTAAATTTTTTTTTTTCAAAACTATAAATTTATAGCTATAGCATTTTGAAATTTAAAACATTATATTTTTTTTCTCTCTCATTCATGTCATTAGTTCTTTGAAACAAATCAGTTAAGATGGAGCATTTTGCATAGATTCAGCATTTAAAAAAAAAAAAAAAAATCCACAAGCATCACACAATAAAAAAACCTCTGTTAAATCATAAAAAATAGAGGGTTTTCCTACCATTTTCGTGAAAGAAAAAAAGATATGTGACGGATTTTAAGTTGTATGATATAAAGATTGTGATGATGGCCCATTGGATCCCCATGATACATGCTGGACATGAAACTGAACCATCGACTTGCCTGATGAAGAGCTTATCCCACTGCCACACTACACCCCCACCACATCAGTTTATTAGGTTTAGGCAGACATGAGTTAGGTCACTGACTCCTGACCAGCTGAGTCCAGAAAAAACTGGTTCTGCACGTTGGGTTTGGGGCCGTTACTATTACAAGTGTACAACTACTATTTCGGCACCACCACAACCACCTGTATGTTTTTGTGTACCAGTCTCTGTTCTGTTCACTGTTGCCGTTATCTTTGAACTATTTGGTAGCTAGCTTTTACACACCTTTTCAACTTTTCCTCTTCATAATTTTTAATTTTTCTTCTTAAATTTTTTTTTTTTGATCCCAATATTCCTCTCCACATAAGAGCGTGTTTTTTCTTGAAAGGTTTTCTTCAAAGTTAAGAGCGTGTTTTTTCATTCTGTTCCCTTTCAATCAAGTATCTTATTTGGAGTTCGAAATGTTAAATATTTCATTAATACACTTCAAAAGCAATTGTTAATGAATAATTAAGATAGTCATGGAACATAATCGGGCACATAATCAGCAATTTACTGGGTTACCACATGTGAGATTTCACAGAATCCCTCTCTAAAACCCTCCATTTAAACAGACGATGCTCTCGGGACTTGGGACTCTTTCTTTATTGGAAAATACGAGCGTCAAAGCGTGGCCAATTGGGTGTTTTTTTAAATTTACTAATATATCCCCCAAAAGTGGAAGAATAACCTAGAAAAGCGAATCAAAAGTACCCGTTTAAGTAGTACAGGTGGACATTTCAACAGATAAGTTGGGTATCCAGATATTGCACTTTTTCTGCCCTTTTGCTGCATAAAGATTAAAAGTGCAACCCAAAAAAAAAAAACTTAAATAACTCCATATCTTTCCAATTTCTCCAAAAATATCTACCTCCATCTCTTTCTTTCTCTCTCTAACTTTGATCATCAGACCTCCAATCAAAATTCTATATATATATTTTTTTCTTCTTCAAACTCGAGACTATCCTTAAATCTTTTTATCCATTCCTTGTTAATTCTGATTTGGAAAACCAACCCTAATTTCTTCTCCTCATTTGTAATCTCAATGTTAGTTAATTAAATCCAAACCTCTTGAATTTTTCTAAAGCTGTGATTTTGGTTTCTGATCTGAAAGAGGAATGAGTAGTGAAGAAGTGGAAATGATTGATAATGATGGTGGTGGTGGTGGTAATGAAGAACGAGTGCTTGAATGGGAAGAGGGTTTGCCGAATGCAGGCGATCTCACCCCTTTATCTCAACATTTGATCCCACCGGAACTCGCATCAGCTTTCAGTATCACAGCCCGACCTTCTCTAAGCATTATGGATGTGAATCGTGCGTCTCAGAATACGCTATCAAGTATCCGTCATCAAAATCCTCCTCTCTGTTCTTCAAATAATCTCAAATTATTCCCTTCTTTCACCGAGTATGATCAACCATTAGTCCTTGAAGAAGGAGATGAACATGAACCAAGGACTCCTACCAAGGATGGTTCAGGATCACAGAAAATTCGTAGAATTGAAAACACTGAAGAGGCTGAGGCTGAGGCTGATTCATCTTTGCGGATGTTTAACTCTAATAACGGTGATCAATCTGCCAGGACATTAAAACGGCCAAGATTAGTCTGGACACCCCAGCTTCACAAGCGGTTTGTCGAGGTTGTCGCGCATTTGGGTATAAAGAACGCTGTACCCAAGACTATTATGCAGTTGATGAACGTGGAGGGATTGACAAGAGAAAATGTTGCTAGCCATCTCCAAAAGTATCGGCTTTATCTAAAGCGGATGCAGGGTAATGAAACTCCATCATCATCCGAAGACCCTCTCTTTGCGTCCACTCCGGTCCCACAGAGCCTACATGAGTCTTCCGGGACTGGACATATGCCAATGCCACCACCTCATCCTCCAATGCCGTATTGGTCGCCATTGTTACCCATGCCTGTTCTTGGTATGGGTCCTGGTCCTGGTCATATGGGGATGACTGTTGATAATCCAGCCGGTGCCGCCTATCATGGAGGGTTCGAGTTTCATCATCATAACATGTTGAAGGAGCAGCAGAGAGATTGGTCCGCTAATATGTTTAGTTCCAAAGTGTCGCATCCACATGCTACTAATAATGATAAATAAAATTGTTCGACTTCCATCCATACTGGAGAGGTTAAGGCTCATTCATCCATGCCTATTATTCGTTGTTCACAACTTCCCTTTTTATAGCATAATTACACCAGCTTCATAATGAACTTGATCGATGAAATATATGATTCTCAACAATGAAAGTAAATCTCTTCCCAAAAGATTGAAACTTGTTAGATCGTACTTATTCAGGTTTGTGTTGATCCGAGCTCAAGATTATTTTGTTTCTATGGTTCAGATGCTCGAAAAAGTTATTGGCTTTTCCTAAATATGCTGCTAATTGGTTTTATATTCTTCGATTGCTGATTCTGGAAACAGAGTTTCTCTTGTTATATGCTAAGAGCCTAAGAGACACACACATACACGGGCACAACTTTATTTTAAAGTTTATCAGTTATAGTCAGGTTCTATTCAAGTGGGTTGGGGTTTTTGGGCAGTTAGATCGAGTACTAACCTTGTTTAACTGTTTCACTAGCCTAACCTACATGAAGAGGAAAGGCGGCCAAACAAATGACAACCTGTCCTGCAAAGCTGAAGTAGATAGTCCTCATTTAGTGAACCAGCCAGTAAAGGTTGTTTCTTTTGTTTCAGTCTTCAAGTCCATGAAAAACTAGTTTTCTGATAATTTATTGAAAATTCTAAGAAGTAGAATGCCACAGGCTTCCAGGTCCTCATATTGCAATTTGGATTCTGCTCATCGATCTGTAGTTTCCATACATAGGTGAATATTCAATACTTCTTTATTAGACAACGCTCTTTCTATCTGGTTAATTTCCTATTCCGCTCATTATATTGATTATTTATCTCTTCTAAGGTAGTTGCCAGTTCACTTAAGGGAAGTTTCAGCAGGTTTTTGTGCTTTTGAGATTTCCTGTAGTTGTAGTGCCATATTCAAGTCTGTGCTTAGAACACAAGTGTTCTATTAACTTGTGTAAGTATGTTTTGCATTGGTTAGTGCAGCCTCTGTAAGTTTACCGTTAAGGTGTCTCACTAACCTTTGTATGTGTTAATGTTCAAACTGCACATGCACTTGATCTTTATCTAAAGGTAAGGACAATTTTTGCACGTGGCTTTTTTGGCCATGGGATGCGTGGAACTTTTGCTAAAGTTTTGATGGTCTAGTTACATAGGAGGCTGGCATTCATTAAAAGGGAAGAGTACTATATATCTTGTCCCTCGTCAACCAATAAATACATGCATGTAGATTGCAGTATGAAGCATAAGTCTGTTGTACTGTGAAAATCTTTCAACTAAATATATGTAAGGACTATTATCCGTGTCTCATAGGATTACTTGTTTTTCATGCAAGTGTCATCATTGCATTAAAATGAGGAACTTGGAGACTGTAACTCTTAAGCATCAAATTTCTCTAGTTTGCAAGCCAGCCTTCTGCTTAGTGAAAAATATCATACCTAATGATTTGACTTGTAGAAGGTGAACAAGTAAAATAAGACGAGGAAAACAGAAGGTCATCCAGGTAATGCATATTGAAGATGACTAGTGCAAAATCTGATCTTTCATTGACATAGTCTATTACTTAATAATTTGGTTTGTAATTTGCAACTGGTAAGGTGTGTCAGAAAGAGATTCTTCCGTTTGAGAAGAGGATCAGGGGACTTTGGCTGAACGACCATTTTTTGCAGGTAGACAAGATGTATATTTGCACAGAAAGAAATCACAAAGAGATTTTTCCGTTTGAGAAGAGGATCAGGTAAACAAGACACTTTCTGGAACAGTTCTCTTTGCCAAACATAATACCATAGATAGGTCAATAGCATAACAGATCAATTATAATAGAAAGTAACAGGAACTTACTTGAAAATCAATCGTTGAGAAGAGGATCACCCTTTGCTCTGATTCCTGACAGAAAGGCATATCTTGAAGTGCCATTTTCTCTATGGATCAGGTGCTCTCCACTTTGGACCCTTTCATCCCCCGTGCCACAACAAAAATGCTTTGACCTAGTTGGAGCTGGATTCTATATCTCAGAGAACAATGATTTCACCTTATGAAAGCCAACAAAATGCAACCTGAAATGAGCAAATCAGTTCTCACCGCTTCGCTATGCCCATGTCCCATCTTGGCCACCTAACCTTCTAACTTCAAAGGCAAATTGGTATTCTCTTTCCTGCTTCCTCAAAATTCTGCTAAATAAGGTTTCTTGAACATTACTTTGCCATCCGGTAAAACTTACCTAGTCATTGCCTAATCTAAAAAAACAAAAGAAATCCAAGCCCTTTTCCAATAAAATGTGAGGAATTAACACTCCTTGGTCATCTTGGATCTCCACATTCACCACGAACACACAGGATCGATCCAGTTGTATTATTTATTTCATTTCTCCCAACTCTTTATATATCTATCCTCCAAATGTATCTCATTTTTTCTCATCTTCAAAAGCAAAAGATGAGTAAAATGATGAAACGGGCAATGGGATTGTGTTACTTGAGATTTACATTCGTTTAAACTGGTGCATTTACAGTCATGGAAGTTAACTTCTCAACATTTAAGCAATCTGTATCCAACTGCATCCAAGATTTCTTCTCAACCTTTTCCTCTTCATCATCCTCTTCAATCTCTCGGCATCTACCCAACTGCCAGCATCTGCATATAAATTTGACAGCAACAAGCAACTTCCAGCATTCTCCGGCTCAAGTTCAAAAAGTTGCTTAGCTGCTATTTCTGCAAGTTCAATGTTGCCATGATTCCGACATGCCCCTAACAATGCTCCCCACACAAAGAAATCAGGTCTGATTGGCATTGCCTTAATAAAATTGTAAGCCTCAACGAGCTCACCAGCTCGACCTATAAGATCCACCATGCATGCATAATGCTCTAACCTTGGCTCAATCCCATGTTCTTCTTGCATCAAATGGAACATATTTTGTCCAACCTCGACCATTCCAGCATGACTACAAGCTGTGAGAGCTGCAGTAAAAGTCAGGTGATCAGGTTTCACATCATCCTTCTCCAACATCTGATTGAAAAGCTCAATTGCTTTGTTGCTGTACCCATGATTTGCGTATCCAAAAATCATAGAGTTCCAAGTAACGGTATTCTTTCGATGCATCTTGTTGAACAGCTTACCAGCTTCGAATATAAACCCACACTTCGCATACATATCAACAAGAGAGCTACTTACGAATACGTCCTCTTCGACTCCAATAACCAATGCGTAGCCATGAATTTCTTTTCCACGTTTTGAATCTGCCCTGGTTGCACAGGCAGGTAAAAGACTACTGATTGTAAACGAACTAGGCCTGACACCTGAACCCACCATCTGTTTAAATGTATCAAAAGCTTCAGTGTTTCGAAAATTTTGCACAAACCCAGATATAACTGATGTCCAAGAAACAGTATCAGGCTCAAACCCATCGACCCTCATATTTTTAAATAATTCCAAAGCCATTTCAGAATCTCCCACCTGGGAAAAACCGGCAATTAATGCATTCCATGTTACTAAATTGGGTTTTATCCCCAATATCTTCATTTTCTCCACCAAATTAAATGCATCTCTTGCAAACCCATGTTGAGCATAACCTGAGACCATAGAATTCCAAGCCACCAAATCTTTGTCAAGCATTCTATCAAACACGTTACGTGCGTTTTTCAAACGGCCACATTTAGAGTACATATAAATCAACGAACAATTTATGAATGCATCAGAATCAAATGATGACGACCGGAGAACTACACAGTGTATCTTCTCTCCCATTTGTACAACGGAGAGATTTGCGCAAGCTTTGAGGATACTGGGGAGAATGTATTGGTTGGGTTTTCGTCCTTCTCTCTGCATTTCCATGAAGAGATCTAACGTCTCTTGATAAAAGCCATGGCGGGAGTAGGCCCCGATCAGGACGATCCAACGGCGGAGATTGGTTTTAGGAATTCTTTCAAACACTTTCCGGGCGTCGGAGATTTGTCCGCATTGTGTATAGAAGGAGATGAGCTTGGAAGAGAGGTAGGTTGAAGATACGAGGCCGGTGATGATAAGGTAACCATGGAGTATTCTACCTGAATGCAGTGCTCTATCACGACCATATTTTTCGATGCAATTAGCATAAGACTCGCAGGAAGATTGAAATGAACGGTTATTGATGGGGATCTTTTGATGGGTGTATCTAAACAATGCTGTTCTAGTGTGAAGATTTCGCATTTCAGAGTCTGTAGACAGATGAGAGGATAGAAGACAGTTTTTTCAGTTGGCTCACTTGAGAATGTATTATAGGGTCCCACTTAAGAAAATCTGACATCTCAACGATCAATTCGCTCACAACCCTCCAATGAACTGCATTGTTATGGACAATAAGGAAAAAAATTACTACAGAGTACAGACCAAGAAAGAAATAATCTACAGATTTTCAGGGTGCCATCATCTGTTCATAGACCATTTTGATCTAAGGGACCCTACTAGGCGGGACCCATTCTGCGCTCGTCGATCGTTATGCAATCTTGACCATCCTTTTGAGTATATATAGTCAATCCATCACCAAAGTATTACCAGTAATCACCACAAGAGCAGGAACCCTGCTTGAAGTAATGAAACCTATAATTATCTCTTAATACTATATCCCGCTTGCTAATGTCTGATATATACTTCATAGCAGAATGACAATCCCGGCATACTCGGAGATTCTTAAACACTCGGATAGGTCTCCCGGCCGGCGAGTTTAGAAGGCCAAAACAAACTGCAAGCTTTTCACTGTGATATAAAACCTGTTCTTCTTTTGGAACTCCAAGACCCTGATGAAGCACAAAACTTGTATCAGGAACGTATCCCATGTCTTTAATTTGCTTCACTAACTCCATTAACTTGCCATATATTTTTGGCATTTCGGAATGCTTCATGTCCCTCGAGTAGAATTTATATATATTGTTTCTCACTTCTATCCAGCTACAACCTGGTTCTTTCTTCACCTCCTTGAGTTCCATCAACTTCCTGACTTTCTCAACATCATCCCATCTTCCTGCTTCAGCATACATGTTTGATAGGGTAATGTAAACTGTTGGATCACCTGGTTCCATCTCCATTACACGTTGAGCTGCGAATTCTGCGATTTTTAAGTTTTTGTGGCAGCGGCAAGCTGCAAGTAGTGGTCTCCATATTGAAGCATTGGGTTTAATTGGCAAATTGCTCGCAAAGTCTTTGGCATTCTCCAATTGGCCAGCTCGACCCAATAAGTCGACCATACAGCTAAAATGTGTCTCCTCTAGGGTGATCATGTAATCTCCAATCATTGATCCGAAATGCTCTAGGCCTTCTTCAACCAAACCTGAATGGCTACAAGCAGAGAGAACAGCAACAAACGTAGCACTCGTTGGCTTTGTTCCTTCTTCAACCATCTTTCTGAACAGGGTCATAGCTTGACTTGGATACCCATTCTGTGAGTAAGCTTTAATGATTGAATTCCATGAAATCACATCTCTGATTGGCATCCAGCGGAAAACTTGTTCTGCATCTGTTAAACTACCGCACTTTGCATACATTTCTATTAACGAGCATCCTACGTGCATGTTTGACTCGAAACTGGTTTTTATTATGCGAGCGTGTATCTGTTCGCCACTTGAGAGGGATGGTATGGAAGAACAAACTTTTAAAATGTTTGAATAAGTGAATTGATCACACAAAATATTGTTCCCAAGCATTCTATCAAAAGCCTCCATTGCTTCCTCAGTCTTGCCATTACGAACATACCCGGCTACTAATGCATTCCATGATACATCAGATGCCACACTACCCATCTCTTTAAACTGTTTCTCCGCATCATCCATTTGCTCAGTTTCTGAATACATGTCTAAAATTGCAGTCCCCACGAAAACACCCGAAACCATACCATATTTAATGGCTTGAGCATGAACCATCCTTCCATACTTCGGATTCAACAAACCACCACAAGATGCCAGGGCTACTGTGAAAGTGTGTTCATTCGGATCTACTCCGTTCTTTATCATACAGTAGAACTGCCTCAGTGCCTTTCCGAAGCACTTTTGCTGATAAAACCCAGTTATGATTGCAGTCCAGGAAATCAAGTTTCTATCAGGCAGTTCCTTAAACAAAATTTCAACTTCCTCCATCATCCCAAACTTGCTATACATTGTCAAAAGTGAATTACCAACTGCTGTGTTGGAGAGATACTGCAATTTTAAGGTGTGGGCATGAAGCTGTTTTCCCTCTTGGACTGCTAGCAGTGTTCCACAGACACTCAGCCCAATTGAAAATGTGTAGTGGCTGGGCGTAATACCCATACTAAGAACTTTCATACAGAAATTCAAAGCTTCATTAAACAACCCATTACTTGAATAACCTGAGATCAAGCTATTCCATGAAATAATATCCCAATCAGAGGATCCGTCGAACATCTTACGAGCATTTTCAATGTCCCCACATTTCGAGTACATACTGACTAGACTAGTCGCAACAAACTTATCATGATGAAACCCAATCTTGATAACTAAAGCATGGCATCTTTTACCAAGATCTAGACTTCCAACACGGCTACAGTCACTTAAAAAACTGATCAAAGAAAGCCTGTCTGGTAAATTTGATACATTGAGCGTGTCTAGAGACTTATTTGCCATGACTGCATCGTGGGAACTGTTAGTTTTTGCGAAATTAGCTGTTCCAGTTGTACCCAGTTCTGGTTCTTCTACGTACCCACTAGAATCGAGGCGGTTGGTGGACAAGGATATCAGTTGAGGACTTTCATCGAATGGTTGGAATGCATTATCCGATTTGATGGATTTTGATACATGGCCAAGGTTCTTTAGACATACTCTATGAGAAGAGTGGTGGTTGTACTTGATTTTGGTTTGTAGAAGATTGATGCGGTCTCTCAGGCAAGAAGAAGAAGGGAATAAACAGTAAAGTGGGTTCTCAATTGAGATATTGAAGAGTGACACCATTGTTCTCAATTTAATGTAAATCCAGGGAGCATCTCTGCAATTGAGCTGTTCTGTTGCAACAGTTGTCTCTGTTTCTCAAGAGGAGAGAAGAACATTTATACAATCCAGGCTAACCAAAGAATGGGTCCTACATCAGACGTGTTGATATCCAACATAAGCAACACATGGAGCAGGTATTACGGACCAACATCTAAGATTGGGTTGGCGTTGGGGCGCAGCTACGGTTCCAAAATCCAGAGCCTAGTTAAGTTGCGTTGGTCTTAGGCCAAATTTTTGACTGCTACATTTAGTATCGGCAATGCTGGGCCTTACGGCTTCGTGCTAAGAGAAATTTGGGGTTTTAGCTGCATTTTTTGGGGGTTTTGCTTGTCCAACTTCGACTTCGGCTAATTTTGAAATTGAATACAGTTGGGACATTTTTAGTGGAAAATCTAAAAATGGATCCCAAAAAATAGAAAATTAATGATGAAAATGTGTTTTGCTCTAGTAGGGAATCCTAAAAATGGGTGAAGAAATAAAAAAAAAA
>MVGT01000437.1:1317618-1338049 GCA_002174775.1 Macleaya cordata | reverse complement strand
TTTGTTTTTGGTATCCATGACTGATCTTGTTTGAAAGATCTTGAAAAATGCTTTACAGATATATAACTTTTACTCAAATCCGATTTATATTTTTGAAGTTATAGCCATTTTAACGTTAAAAAATAAAAAAATTCTCTCTCCGCCACGTGTCAAAAGGAAAATCAGTAGAAGGTGTTTTCCGTCTTTTTACTCCCGCTACCGTGCGCCATGGCCTCAACGCACAAAAAATAAATGGCTGTCCTCCCCATTACTTTTTTCCCCATGCAAGGGTGTATGAGTCATCTTCTGAATAAAAAAAGTAGAAAAGAGAAATAGTTTTCTTAATATTTAAGAATTAAATATTGAGCGTGTAGCTCATCCCATGAGAAGGTGCAAGATCTCTAAAATGGTGGATTGGAATATATTTTTAGGAGTGAAGAATCAGATGAAGCAGTTTTATAATGCCCTTAGCCCCTTTTTCTGTTTATTTTTCCCTGTGGCGTGGGCATAGAGAGCTCTCACGAAAAAAATTCGAACAGTAGGGTTATGAAATTTTAATTCGGAGGATTTGGTCTGGTGCTCCACTCTTCATTTATTTTCAGTAAAACCCTAGATTTCTCCGTTGGCGACTTTCAGTAGATTCATCCAAAAGACACTGATAAATGTCTCGATTTATCATGGGAGACATTGTTCTTCTCAACATCGCAACTTGGCGAAACTGGCCTTCGACGAGTCTCGATTCTCTTGGTTCGATGAAACCCCGACATTTTCAGAGAACCCTATCGATTCAGGAAATCCAAAAGAAGTTTCTGACGAAATTAACCAGTTCGGTGTCAATAAAGTCCCTGCTCTGGTTCTTAGCGTGTCAACAGCAACACAAGCAACTGATGAGATTGCTTTTAGGGTTTTTAGCACATCTGAGAAGAAACCTCACGTAAAAACCCCTAAAGAAGACCTTCATTCAAGGATTACTGACATTATTATGAAAAGTTCAAAACTTTGCAGTTCATCGAGCTCTGTTGAGCCTCAAAATGGTGCCCAACCTCTCAGCGTCCATCCAGCTGCGTATAACAGCTTGATGAAAGCTTTTAGTCGGGTTGGCAAGGTAGATGAAGTTCTTAGGCTTTTCCGTGAGATGAGAGATGCTAAATGCGAACCAAATGTTCTCTGTTGTAATACAGTTCTTAATTGTGTGGCAACAACATCGAGAAGTATCGAAGCAATTGATGCTTTTCTGGATGAGATGAACTCTTTGGGGGTAAAACCTAATGTTTCGACCTACAACATCTTAATTAAGGCATATTCTTGTTATCTGGATAAGTTTGATGAAGCTAAGGAGATCTTAGATCTTATGCATTCAAATAAATGCAATCCGGATGTAACAACTTATTCGACATTGATTACAGGTCTTTCTAGAGCTGGAAAATTTGAGGATGCACAATCTGTTTTTGAGAAGATGCAGAACTGTTCTCCAAATGTTTATACTTGTTCTCTTATTATTCAAGGCCTCTGTGCCCAAGGAAAAATCGAAGATGCTATCATGTTAACTGTGTCAATGCGGAAGAATGGTTGCCCTCCAAATACTGTAACATACAACATCTTAATTGATGCCCTCTGCAAGATTGGAAAATTTGATGAGGTTGAGTTGATCTTCGAGGAAAGTTTGTCCAAGGGTTGGAAACTTAATGCTGTTAGTTATAATAGTTATATAAGTGGACTTTGTAGGGCGGGAAAGGTTGAAGAAGCTTCAGGACATTTAGAGTTTATGATAGATGGAGAATTACATCCCACGATTGTGACCTTCAATATCATTCTCAATTGCCTCTGTCGTGCTTCAAAGTTTTACGAGGCAAAAACTCTCCTGGACCAGGGTTTTGATTTGGGTTGGAATGTCAGCTTTGTTAGTTACAACACTGTGATGACCTGTTTTTGTAAAATTGGTGAATGGTCGGCTGTTTTGATGCTTTTGGTTGACATGTTAAAGAAGGGGATCGTCCCAACCACCAGGACGTATAATATTGTGGTTAGAAGCCTTTGTAGAGCTGGAAAGCTTAGGAAGGCAAAATGTATGGTTCATAGTGGAGGTTTTGCTGTTGATGTGGTGACATATAACACATTAATTAGTGGGTTTTGCAGGGTAGGAGATATATCTGAAGTTCTAACTTTGTTGAATAGAATGACAACTTCAGTGAAGATCAATCCAGATATATTCACTTACACCATGCTGATTGAGATGTTCTATAGGAAAGGAAAAGTTCTAGAGGCTGAATCTCTTCTTGCTGATGCCCTTGGGAATGGTTTCCAGTTCGATCTGGTTCTTTATTCTGTTGTAATTAATGGGCGTTTTAAAAATGGGAAGCTTCACAAAGGGCAGCAGCTGTTGGATAGAATGCTGGCACAGGGTTTTGTTCCAAATGTTGCTGTTTTTGATTTGTTGATCAGGGCATATTGTCGAGAGGGCTACTGTTGTGAGAGAATGATGTCATATGTTTGTACCATTATTGACAAAATGCTTGGAAAGGTAGAAGTGCATATCTGATTTGTTGCAGACCTAGAAATGGGGTTCTTATTGATTTTGGTGATAGGAACTCTTGACAGGTATTATTCACTCTTTACTTCAGTTAAACATATATGCTACTATTTTCCTTGATGTGAGTTGGACTGGAACAACCTTATTTTTACCTTTTTGAGTACAGATAATATAGTTGATGCTTTGCCTTCAATTTACCAAAAACATGATCTCCATATAGTTTTTTTTCACTTTCTTATATATAGGAAATGAAATTGATTTTGTCTGTAGATGTAAATGATCGTAAAATGTGTGAAATCATGTGTTTAACTTTATCTGATGCCCCAATTGCTACATTTTGCACTGCATTTTGTAATTTTAATTATGTTAAAATGCAATTTTAATTATGTTAACTCTTACTTTAGTTGGTTCAAGTGTCTAGTTTTAGGGCCTTCCAATCGAATCATATTTTCGGCTCTTCAAATTAGATGATTGACTGAATGATGCTGGTGAAAACCCTTCAGCAATGCACATACTAAAGCAATTCTTTTGCTTAACAACAGTAGAACCGTCAAGCAATGGCCTCAGCTTCCCTAGAATGTTTAGGGAAATCTAGTCAATTCCAACAATTTACTATCAAGATTAGAAAATACCTTGACAGATAAAATGTAGGATCATAACAAAAGTAGTGGGCTTCACTGTTCACTTCTGAGCAAGAGTATCAATGCTCTCTTCAGAGGAGTAAATCTTCCCAACATGTTGAGAAGATCACAAGAGGAGAACATACCCACCACCATGCCGCAATCAAGTTTGCTTTGGATAGGATGGTTTTGTTACATCTTTTTCTCCTTGCTTTTTGCTTTTACAAGCGTTCTAACTTTTCACTTCTGCTGTCATATTGCAGGTGCATTTGGCTTGGGAATTCAAAACCTTACATGTTCAATTCAAGAGTTAATTAAGAAGCTAGTATTGCTTTGCTCATTTTGTCTTGTACCTTTCATATTCAAGTGGGACAATCTAATGTTGCCAACATCATCATATTGCGTAGCAGGCGTTAGTGCTCCAGATGTCGTCCAATGGTAAGGAGCCAGTGCATGGGTAATGGATTCAATTGGAAGACCCACAGTGGATCAGTTCTTATCATCCCACTGTTGTAGACTTGTAGCACGTCTTCAACTTGACCAATATATTAGAATGTCAATGTAGATCTTGACAGTTGTAAGCAAAAAAATTGTATACTACCCAGTATCAGAATGTATACCAATTTAACAGTGGGGGTGGAATAATACCACAAAAGGCTCCAACCTAAAATATCTCCCATGTTTAAAGTGAACATAAGTAACCAAAGAACTTAACCATCTGATTGTTGTCACCTTTTTGTTGATTAGTACATGAGTTGTGAGTCCTGAGTCTCCTGACTCTCTGTAACTTTGCTTTGCTTGGAATATTGTGGTTTTTTTTTTTTTTTTTTTGCTGTCCCACTATTCTTTCTTTTTGCAAAGTTCTTTTTATACAAACTAGTACATTATATGCCCACATAGAATTTTTGAATTTACCTTGCAGTGTGTATTGTTCACCCAACACTCTCAAAATCAAATTCTGCAATTTGAGTATTGCTGAGGCCTATTGCACTATATTGTCTAATGTCTATATCAGGGGTACTGACTTCAAGAACAGAACCATTTAATTTATCTATTTTAGCTAACAACAAAACATCTCTTATGGGAAAAACAATACTTCATAATCCATCAAAAAGCAACAAATAGCTAACAACCCAATATTGAAGAAAACAACAAGAAACTATAACTCTAATACACCAACCTCATCTGCAGACTCCTCAAACCTACCTATTTAGGAGGGCAGAAGGTAATGACGTACCGAGGTGCCCGACATGTGCGAAGGCTGGAAGAATCATCGTAGGCATAGCTGTAGGCTCGTGGGCAGATGGCCTTGAAGAGTTTGGCAAAAACTGTAGGCTTACAAGTCTTTGGGGTAGCGTAGTCCCCAGTGCAGCAATACTTATCAGATTTCGCTGCCAAGCAAGCACTCTTGCACCCTACCACCTTGTTTCCTCGCTTCACTTCCAATGCTGATGGGCAGCAAACGTTCAAGTCGACTTCACACCCAGCGATACCGCATCCAACACCGCCTCCCACTGGCACCATAGAAACTGGAAGGTTGAAGCCGTCTACCAAACTCACATCATAGTAGTGAAGGGCTGATGTTGAGGTCCCTAGAGTCATCTCAACCACTGTTGCGGGAGGCTTTCCACCGGTACCCCGGCAATGTAGTAAGCCTGCACAATCACCGGTGAAGCATGATCCCCTGCCATTTTCGTCAAAGCAACAACCTTGCCTACCCCAAATCCTCCCTGACCACTTCTCCGGGACATCAAGGACGACTTGTTCATTGCAGTTGAGATGGAAACCACCATCCTGAGGAGATGGATGCCCTGCGCTACCGAGGATCCCTGGCCATATGCTCTCTTTGCAGTTGTTAACTACTATGAGTTGAGTCCCATCTGCACCCAAAAACAAAACATAAGCAAGTTTAAAAATTCTTCAATTTCTAGAGAGAGAGAGAGAGAGTTAATACCTGTAAAAGAGAGGGAGAAGAAGATGGAGAGGAGGAAGAAGAGAAGATGCGAGAAAACTGGTATCATTTGGTTCTGGATTTTGGTGGAGAGTAGCAAGAGAGAGAGAGAGAGAGAGAGAGAGAGAGAGAGAGAGAGAGAGAGAGAGAGAGGGGGAGTGATGTTCAATATTATGAGGAAAGATTGAGAAGGAGAGGAAGGTGGTTAAGGGGAGTAAAATCCAATCCTTGTGTTTCGCCACTTTGAAATGTCTTAATAACCACCCTGTAACCGAAAAAAGAAGTTTTAAAAATAAAAAAAAGAAGTTCGGATTCAAACGGTGCTAGCCTCCCTTTTTTCTTTTCCTTTACCTTTGTATTTTATTTTTTTGAAATTTAAAATATATTTATATACTTTTAGTCTTGTAGATCCCTTGCTTTGATTGGGGGGTTTCTTCAGTCATTTCTTCTTTCTTGATTAAACTAATGTTAGGATCCATATTTCAATATGGTGGGATTATGAGTCATGACCCTATCTCTCTTTTTTTTTCTCTCTCTTATCTCTTCTCATTAGACCCCTCCTTTATACATGTGCTGAGACTTCCATAGCAATATTTATTACGACAAGGGTCCCAAGTTTTTATCTTTTTTTTATTCCAAGAACTGGGAAAGTGTTATTCTAAATTATTCACAAATTTGTAGATTGCTTTCCTCACTAAAATTTGGAAAGATTGGGATCCTATACACCAAGGACTTGGTGTGCAAACTCAACTCCTTTATTAAGCATCAAGTGGACATAATACCAATCAAAAGAGTATGTATCTTGTGTTGTAATGTTAGAGGGATTATAGTTTGGGCATATAAGCATACTATATGATGTGTCAATCCATGTGGTTAGAACATGTCAAAAGTCATGGTTCTTCATTTTACCACACTATCAAAATATAATCTCTCTATTAATTTTTAGATAGAATTATTATTCAATTATAAATATAAATAAAAACGCAATAAGTAAAACGTATTACCAATTAAGATAAAGAAGGAAGAACACTGCAAAAAGGCACAACAAACTACGCACATAGGTCACACCACCTGGTATTACTCATCTTTAATTGGGTGTTAATGTACCATAATGAATTGGTTTACAGCTCCTATCCAAAAAAAAAATTTACAACCAGACTCCTGGGAGTATAGGATCCAGGTTCCTTGAACGTAATTAAAAGATAAAACAAAATAGATGAAAAAGCAGTGGAGCACTTCCCACTTTTCCATCATTATGTTCTGTTCGACTATCAAAACCAACTTTTCCTACCATGATACAATCAAGTCACTTATGTTATTCTAATATAAGCTAATAAAAGGCCCACATATCCAGGAGAGAGAGAGAAAAAAACAAGAACAAATTGGGGATAGATGATCTCAACAGCTCAAATTATTGAATTTATCTTTGTTTTTTTTTTTTTGTTTTTTTGTTTTTGATGTCCTAAGGAAGCGCATCTTTCGGTGAGTATTATAAATTCTGACTATCCATGTTTCTTGTTGATAAAACTTGGTTTGCAACAACAATCTAGATGTAAAGTGTGGGCCTTTCAATAGGGGGTACTTGAACTCCACAGGCTGGATAGAAGAAAGGATTAACCCTATGACTTTATAGTTGAAGTAGTTTTATTCTCTTCTCTGGTGTTCAATGTTGACGTTAGACACGAACAGGTCATGGGTTGAGCATGCCTTGAACACGCATGAGTTTATCTCCATTGGTTAGTACGCAGGACCCGTAGTGAGAGATGGGTATTAGGGAACACATATAACTAATGGCATTTCTAGTGGGAGCATAAAATAGTTTTCATGCTCTAATAGGAACCCTTAACCCCTAAAAATAGATCCCCCATTTTAGGAATCCTTAATGGAGGGTATCATGGGATGGGCGGCATGCTCATCCCATGAGCTACACGCTCAATATTAAGCTATTTCTCTCTCCCACTTTTTCTATTTTTCTCCTTAAACAAAGAAACACAACATATCTCAACTGATTTTTTTTCTCTCTTCTTTTTTCTCTATTTTTTTTTTGTTTCTTCACCCATTTTTAGGGATTCCCCACCAGAGCAAAACACCTTTTTATCGTAGATTTTCCATTTTTAGGGATCCATTTTTAGATTTCCCACTAGAAATGCCCTAACTAAGCAGATTATTATAGTCTCTCTCTCTCCAATGTCTCCTCCTCAAGTGCACCATAACTGCTATGTTGCACGCTAGTTCATATACTTTTAGACAAGCAGATTACTGAAAGAATCATTTATTAAGAATTAACTAACAACAAAGTGGTCGCAACCTTAGAAACAAGGGAAATAAACAAAAGAAAAGAAGCTTAAGTTTCAATAAGAATTAACAAACAAAATCTCTAGTATCAAAATAAGTTTCTACCCAACAGCAGTAACAGAAATGAATCTTAACCAAAATTTTGGAAATATGCTCTAAATAATGATCAAATAGTCTCAGAATCTTTCCCCAAACCGTAAGAATATAGCACCCGTTCCAGCATTATGATCGACCGCATACTCTGCTCGAACTTGACCCAACTTGACACCCACACCATACGAAGATCCCTGACCTGCTCGTCGGTAGAATTCTGTTGGGTTACCCTTCACATTCTTTGAGCTTCCCAGATCATTTCCATGTTCTGCAAATGCAAATACATGTGTGTTCCTCACTGGTATCCGGAGCTCAGCCGCAAGCTGCACATATTAATACACATTTTTACCAATAAAAAGTTAGCTTTTACAATGGTTTCCACGATCAAGCTAAGGTACATCTCTCAAGGACTAATATACTACAGTCTGCAAGTAGCATAGTTGTACACATGCATAAAGAGGGTTGTAGTCAACATTCCATGGGTAAATCCTAGGAGATCTGCGTTTAGGAGTTCAATGAATAAATAATCCATGTAACACTCTTTTTGGGTTGGTTTGGTATATCGTTCCCAGGTTTCTGAAGAATACCAAAAAAAAGGGCCCATTTTGGCCCATGAGATCATCTAAATTTAAAAATCTGACTTTTTACCAGAAACAGGTGCGTAATGGAATAACAAATAGATATCACCATTTAAGGGATGATAGTTCATGCAAAACCATTATTAGTTCTTTTTCACTACTGCTTACCTCCAGGATGTTTCTGCAAGCTCCCAGCTCGCCCATGTTGTAACCTCTCACAGAGTAGGGTCCACCAAGTGTAAAGGCATCATAACTAGGGAGATCTCCAACACAACCACCATAGTGGCTGTGAAGAACCAGCACAGGCGGTGGTGGTTTACCAGCACCTTCTTCGACCTTCTTCAACTGGATGAAGCGTGTCAGTGTTAGCTGGTGCCGATTAAAGAAAGGGAATTGGCTGCCGATGCCTAGGCCCTGGTCCAGCTGCAAGTTTATATGAGTATGCACATTAGTAGGGAAAATAAGTTATTTGTGAATTCAAAGATTACGACAACTTAGAGAAGTTTGAAGTTCTGGTTAAAGATAAGGCGAAATAGCAAGTCTTCAGGTTTTCAAGATTTCCAATTTAAAATGTTGATGGAAGATGCCTATTACCTTCAAATCACAAAACTTAAAATAGTATCTAATGACCAACATTTGACAGCCACAGACAACTATCATCTATCTTTTCACTAATTGCCTAGATGCAGTGTGAAGAAAAGAAGAAATACCAACATATAGAAACCTATTATTACACAAAGGAATCATCAATTTTTTATGCAGCTAACCAATCAGAAATAATACTTGGAAATCATCAAAAACTTCTAGTACATTTTCATTATACTGAGATTCTCAGGTAAAGAGAATTATGGATTTAGAAGCACAGTTAATTCCAAGGAACAAAATTTAGGAAAGAGGATCCCATGTAGAAACTGTGCAATTCTCAATGTTTTTGACCAATTTATAGTCCCAGATCAGTATTCAGTAAGGATACCAGGATGGCGTAATACTGAATAGAGTTCTAGTCATATTCTTTTATTATTTTGATAAGTCCTAGCCATATTATTTGAAACTGACAATTTCAAAATAAATAAAGGAGAGTCTGGTAAATGCCACCGGAAGGTAGAACACAACGGTAACTTACAACAAATACAGTCCAAGGATATGAGCTTTACCTGAAACACGTTCCTCTGACCAACAGTCACTCCATTCACGAATTTGGTGTTATCACGTGTGATATTTGCTTGTGCAAATACCAATTGGTCAACACCTGTACCGCTGAGTGTCGTTGGGGGTCCATCTGCACTGATTCCTCCACTTGGCAACTGTCGCTGACCATATGAAGAAATGTGGCTGCTTTCATCACGTGTTGTGATCTTTTCCATAACCAATCCGTAAGTGAATTTGCTCTGGCGGGTGAAATTCTGCAAAATGCATATCAATCAGAAAAGAGTAATACAACCTCATTGAAGGCATATAGTCATTGAGGACTAGGATACATAGCAGAATCATCAGAACCGACCTCTGTTATATTAGCTTTGACGCCAGCCCGATCAACCCAAATAGGTGGAACTTCGTCCACCCCTGGTCCACCTGTGAAAACTGGACTCAATTTCCGACTGTTGAAGCAGCTTGTACGAAAGGTGCGATTGCGAGGATTGTACACGCCATCAAGATATGGATGTACATACTCAAACTTGAAAGATAGATCATCCTGAAAATGTTACACAAGTGTGAGCGTGAAAAAGTTGTTTATGTAATATCCATATAAAAAATCACTTCCATACTAATGGCAATGGAAGAAGAAAAATTTAATCACTCTTAGAATCAAAATAAGTAAATGTCCAAATTACCTGAGGATCGAGGAAGTTGCTGGTGGTTATGGAACCAATTATGGATCTGTTTAACCCATTGAGGTTCCTATGCTCAATTGTAACAGTTCCGGAAGGCTGGATTGAAGCCTGAAAAGGGGATATTCAAGCATACCCATGATTAGGAAAAAAGAATAATGTACCTCATTTTGGAATGTCGAATGCATGAGAAACTCAATACTATGTAATTTAATATATACCAGGGTGGGTCGACCTTGAGGTCCTGGTACAATGCTCCACTCTGTACTGACTTCAGCTGTCTTTTGTTCGAGTTCTTTAAGCTTTATCTCAACTATAATTCCTCCATCGTTCTTCTCATCGGGTCGAGGGTTCACTTCAATATTAGAAAATAAAGCAAGGGAATTGATATTCCTCAGAGCTTGCTTTCCTGCTTCTATATTAAAAACATGGCCTTGTCGAAGCTGTTCAACCCAAAAATCCAAAATGAGATGGTTATCAAGCAAATAGCAGAAGTGGGTCTAATGAATTCAGGAAGTAAAACCTTAAATATACCTGTTTGGGCAATTCTCTCCGAATAATACCCATCTGGGTGTTTCCCTCGCAAACATTTCCAAGCTTATCTTGAAACTGTATTTCCAACTTTGTAATATCCCCCTCAACAACCTCGCACACAACCTCCTTTGTATTCAAATTCCCGAAATTCACCACTTGAGCGCAAGCATAACCTTCATCATGGTACCATTTCTGAACCCGGTCTCGAATTCTCTGTAACAACCTTGCACTAACCTTGCCCTGTTCCCTCAGCATCTGCAAAACCTCTTTATGAATCGGAAGCGGCAACAAACACGGCCTGGACTTCTCAATTCTTCTCCTGTAATCTTTCTCTTGGTTCCTAAAGTACTCCATTTTCTCCTTATCGGTCATATCAGGGTCCATTTCGATCGGTTTCGATTGTGGCAACAACCCCACATTGATGCACTGAAACGAATCAGCCGACTGCCAAGTGCTCTCAGTGAATGAAATGGTGAGTCCTATAGTTCCATCAGGTTTGGTTTTCCCCTCTAAATCAACCTTCTCAAACATTCCACAGGTCGCTAGGGTTTCGAGCTCTTTCTGAAGGTGGGCTTTGGTGTAAATTCCACCCGGTTGTAGTGAAACCATCTCGAAGAAGGAATCTTCGGTTCCAACGTTTGCCCCTCTCCGTCGATCAAAGAAGAGAATTTCAGAAATTTTGTATTTCTTGAATCCGCTAAGCTTATTGAGCTGAACCACAATGTTGGCAGGAAGGCCATGAGAATCCCATTCTTGAGACGGAGATTCCTCTTCCTTAGCAACCGCTGATGGAGACAAAAATCTAGACCAGAAATCTCCACTACCATTTCCGTTACCGTCACCGCCATTCCAACCGCCACCTCCGCCATCACTTCCTCCTCCGTTACCAGAACCATTACCGGTGGAGAAAAACAGAGAGGGAGAGAAAGAGAGGTGGTAGAGGAGACCAGTAGCGGCGGAGAAGCCGAGGGTTTTAGTGAGAGAAGAGAGGGTTTTGGGTGCGTAGGTTAAGGGTTCTGACTCTGGGGTGGAGGAGGAGAGGTCGCATCTGATGCTACAAAAGCGAGAGTGAGAAGAGGGTGAAGTAGTGACGTTGGTGGCTATTCTACGCCGGGAGCGAAGACTCGGGGTCAGCAGCTGCCCGGGAGCGCAGAACGCCATTGCCAGAACAAAGGATAAGGCCCCAAAGGGAGGGAGAACTGGTATAAATGAGGGACTGTTGCCAGTTGCCAGTTGCCTTAAACAGTGACAAACCTTAAGAGCATCCAACGGCCAGTAATTCTCCACGTAAGCTGTTCTTTTACCTTGGTGGGCCCAGGAAAGGTGGGACCCAGATTAGCATCGTGGCACAAAAATACACCTGGCAACCAAAGGTTTAAAGCCCTAAAATATGTTACCGGCAAAAACCCTCAGCAAGTTGGAAAGGTTAATAGTGGAGAGTGGGAGCAGTACAGAGTACTACCGAGGATGCTCCGATCAGCAGGAAAACTTGTAAATGTGGCAATCACCGCCGTTAGATGGACCGGAATGGGCCTACCTTCTAAGAAACCGTTCGTTAATTCACCGTGGCTTGTAAGATTCTACAAATCGGACGGTCAAGATGTCGACCCCGTCGCCCTTCAAATGATAAACTACGCTATTAGTCATGCAAGAACCCAGAGATCAGATGAATCCTACGGGCAAGGTCTTCTGATATTGGAGCAGTGCCTCTCTGCTAACATACGCGACGGTGCTGATAATTCGACCCAGAACTCAAGGGGTGCCGCTCTTCTCGCCATGTCTACCTTATTATCTGAAAGGTTTTTGTTATTAGATGAAATTTTTTGTTTTAATATACAATTGTATTCTCTTTGGATCACCAAGAATTTTCAGTTTACGGTCTTTACAGAGGTGATTTTGGCGGTGCCATGGAGAAACTCGAGAGAATTCAAGAGCTGCCACATTCCTCGGTGGGTGTTAGAGGTAAGTAAGTTTCATCCAAATTTCATTTTTTTTAAGTTTCTGTAGTTTGGATATATCCTGATGGGTTACATGGGGATGAAGTTTAATTAAATATTTATTGAGCTCGAGAATTGTTGCAGTTGCTGCCCTAGAAGGTCTGATTGGACTCAACTTAGAAATGGGACAGGTTCGGCTTCCCTATAATCCATGCTATTGTTTTTGGTCTCTGCTATTGTTCTTCACAAATGGGTGTTTAAAGTTCTTAAATTCATTCAAAGACTCTTCTCCTACATATAGGATGTTACTTCGTCGATGCTCGCAGATAAATGGCTGCAACTCTTGAAAACCAACCTTGGGCATGGTGTCAATGATGGTAGTCATGCATTTGAGGTTCTGCAGTATCGGGCTAAAGCCATTAAGGGACTCGCCGAGCTTATACTTGGGAATTATGAAATGGGTCAGGCTGATAACTCCGTGGGTTCTTCTTTTGCTGTCTCATTTCCGGGGTTGTGGTTGATATGTTTGAAAATATGACTGAAAGATGATCTGCTTCTGTATTTCAGCAGAAACGTGCTTTGGAGAAACTCAGGAGGATAAAACTTTTTCTGGTATGATGCTAGTATCATTGACAAATGTGAGATACATTCATTATGGATCCTGTTATATATTGTTCATGGAATTTACAGGGAACGCTTTGTTATCACATGGTGAGTTCTTACATGGCCGTGGAAATTTTTCATCGGCGAAGGAGTTCTATCAAAAGGTTATTCAAGGGGTGCCAGAGACTGAAAGCTTTGTTGATCCATCTAGTGTGGCGACTTGTAATATGGTCTCAACAGAGGTTCTTTTGGGGGCTAATTGTGCTTTAGGACAGCTTGAAGCACATTCAGGGTTAGCTTCTGGTTTTGGATGCAAATTTATGATTGTGAGCTTCTATATGATATTTTTTCATCTTTGTCTTCGCATGTTTTATTTCAGAAATTTCACTGACGCTGAGGAGATACTGACAAGGGCACTAACGAAAGCCGAAGAACATTTCGGTCTGTTGCATTGTCTTAGACTTGTCAATTGAGAGTTTTATTCAATTATTTTTCATCTTCAGTAGACATTAGACATAAGGTTGAGGATGTTTGATATGTTCTTGGACTTTGTGATTTGATTTAGGTTCGCATCATCCAAAAGTGGGGGTCATCCTTACCTGCATAGCCCTCATGTTTAGACATAAAGCAAAGCTGGAGCGTTCCAGTTCTATTCTGATTCAAGAGGTATGGGTTGTTGTATGTTGCTACCATGAATAACCACACATTTCTTATATCTGTTATTATTGACTCAATTTCTTTGACAAAGTTTATTATGCTTGGCTTTTGATGAGTTTCTATTAGGGCTCTAACTTTATCAATTCTAGTTTTCTAACCAGCATATGTGAACCTCTTGCATTCTGCTGAATCTTGGCTCCATGAAAGTTAGTTTATAAATTTTCCAATAAAAAATCCCATAACTTGGCTTTCTCGACTTCCCGACTCTCTTAAAATTTTAGTTAGCTAATATAATGGATGAATTTGTGCTTTCTCTGTAATCTTTTCTTCTTGATATTTGCATGGGTTATGTACTTCCCTAATGGGTTTCTAAAATTACCAACCTCAGGGACTTTACAGAAGGGCAATAGATCTGCTAAAAGCTCCACCCCTGGAGGCTGAAGGTAGGGTGCTCACTCTTATTTTTTAACCAGTTGTACTCTAGTTTTCTGTTTATTCACCAAAATGAAAGAGTGCCTTTCTGTTTGGATCGTGCAGGTGGAGAAGAAAAGGTAGAGAGAAGAGATATAGTGGCCCTTGCAAGAGGTATTATTGAGCATCTCAGTTTTGCATTATGCATTTTGCACCATTCCTTGAATTTTCATTTTCTCATATAGAGATTATACTAATGTATCACGCACTTGAACAAGAATGGTACTGATCCAGCTAAGTGATTGTGTATTTGAAGGAGCATATGCAGAAATTCTTTGCGTGCAGCAGAACAGAAAGGGAGAAGGAGAGATAATGAGGAACTGGGCAGAAGCCACCTGGAGAAATCATCGGCTGTCACTGGCTGAAGTGCTGGAGATCTCTGAGCCTTCTAAAACTGCAGTTGTCGACACTCGAATAAGCAGGATCTTATAACTTCCCAGCCTTGTGAAAGTCAGGAGAGTGAATGAGGAACTGTGCAGAAACTACATTCTAGTAATCTTCACCCGTCACAGGCTGAAGTAAGCACCGGAGGCTGCTCTGAGCCTTCTAAACTTGTAATGGTTGACTTCACTCAAATAAGCAGAATTTTGTTACTTCTAATCAGCGGGATGCAGGGCTGGCTATCTCCACACATCACTTCTGGATGATATCCAGAAACAACATGTACTCTAAACTCAATGGACATCATATGTATTATTGGGCATGCTAGCATGATTTTATTCCACTTAAGCCAGAGCTTTTGATAGATACTTGTTTGGTAATAAAAAAACAAACTTACCCATTATTGATTTTTAGTAACACAGATCATCCTATGTATCTTAGAGGAAACAAATCATTCAAATTAATCATAGAGGAAGAACAAAGCCACTTCTACTCCAACTATATGAAGTATGCTCTTCTTCAATATCTGAAAAACAAGAATCCCAATTACATTAGGCCATCTAAATGTCATAGCTGAAACTTAAAAACTCAAATTGGAGTATATGGGATATGGCCTAACCAGCTCTGCCATGAACGTCCCAATGAGGCCAAATCATACGTGCTCTAGAGTTCCATATATGATATCTAATCCAACTAGAGGATTTCGGGTCTACTTTCGGATTCTCCCACCTGAAACATTTCTAAACCAGTTTAGGGAAGGTAGTTTGAAACGGTCATGGGGACCCAATAACGGACTGCCTCTACGTCAAAGAAGACATGGCGTGATCATTTTGCGACATGTGGCATGCTCTCCGACCCACTCTCCACCATGAATTCCTCTGGTCCACATTGATGTTGATGGACCTTCACACCAAAGCTCAACAGAAAGAAGATCAGATGGTGTTGGGGAGGATTTTCTTCAAGTTCAAAAGCCCTACTTGTAACCTACGGCACACTATAGTAGAAACCTTGAACCCTTTTCTTTCCCGCGCTTTAGCTAACTTCCAGAACCTTTCTTCACTACCAGAAGCCGATGATTTGTATTCCTACAACTCACAAGGCGCCTCTTATGCTGAAAATGGCGAGTGGGACTTGGAACTCTTCTTCCGTCAATTACAACGCCGCAATGGGTCGGAACCCGCAGACCCTTATTTTCTTAATAAAGTTGTCTCAGCCTGTGCAAAATCAGGTTCTCTCTTTTTGGGTAAGCAAGCCCATTCCACCATTATCAAGCTTGGATGCTACTCTAACGTTTTTATCTGCACTGCCCTTGTTGATGTGTACTGCAAGTGTGGTATGATTCTTAATGCCCGTCAGCTGTTCGATGAAATGCCTGATAAAACTGTTGTCACCTGGAATTCCCTAATTTCTGGTTATTGTCACTCCCAATTCTCTAATTCTGCTATTAATTTGTTTATGGAGATGCTTGAAGTTGGTATTTCTCCAACCCCATTCACCCTTTCCGCCATAATGGTGTCGTGCTCGCAGTTGGATGCAGGAGAGCTTGGGGTTCAAGTACATGGTCTTAGTTTGAAAAATGGGTTCTGCTTTAATATTGTGGTTGGGACGGCATTGATTGATATGTACTCAAAATGTTTGAATATTGACGAATCAAGAAAGTTTTTTAATGAAATGCCTGAAAGAAATGTGATTACTTGGTCTTCTATGGTGTCTGGCTATGCGCAGAATCAGCAACCTGATGAGGCAATGACTCTAGTGAAGGAAATGCGGCGTTTGGGTATTAGCTTAAACAAGGTAACTTACAATAGTCTCCTGAGTTCATTTTTTGATCCAAATTATTTGGATTGTGGCAAGCAGGTTCACAGCCTGGTAATCCGAGAAGGAATAGAGTCAGATACATATTTAGTGGTTACTCTTTTGACTATGTATTCAGAATGCGGAAGCTTGGAGGATTTTTACAAGGTGTGCCCAACCATTTCAATCGATGATCAGATCTCCTGGAATTCAGTCATTGCTGGTTTTTCTCATCTGGGGAATGGTGAGGAGGCACTCGAGTGGTTCACTAGAATGAGGCAAGCGTATATAAATATTGACTTCTTCACGTTCACAAATGTCCTTAGAGCAATTGGTATTCTCTCTGCTCTGGATGAAGGGAAGCAAACCCATGCTTTGATTTTTAAAACTGGGTATGCTTCCAATGTTTATGTTCAGAATGGGCTAGTTTCCATGTATGCAAGATGTGGTGAAATTGTTGATTCCAAACAGGTTTTCTCCTCAATCAATGAACCCGATTTAGTGTCATGGAATTCTCTGTTATCAGGATGCGCCAACCATGGATATGGTAGAGAGGCTGTTGAGTTGTTTGAAAAAATGATGGAAATAGGGATTAAACCTGATCATACTACCTTCCTGTCTGTGCTCTCTGCTTGTAGCCATGTCGGTTTTCTTGAGAAGGGGATTCAATACTTTGATTTGATGAGAAGTGATGATTCTGTGGTAAATCCAAGGCTGGAGCACTATGCTTGCATGGTTGATCTTCTTGGTCGAGCTGGTTACCTCAATGAAGCAGAATCCTTTATCATTAGTATGTCGATAATGCCAGGACCATCAATCTATAAAGCTCTTCTTAGTGCTTGTCGAGTTCATGGGAATGTGGATATTGCTATACGTTCTGCAAAGCGATTACTCGAATTGTGCCCTAATGATCCTGCTACATATGTATTGCTATCTAGTGTCTTGGCAGAGGGGGGTCATTGGGTAGATGCGGCTGATGTGCGGAAGCTTATGTGTGGAAGAGGAGTTAAGAAGAATCCTGGGTGTAGTTGGATTGAGGTTAACCAAAAGGATTGTGTGTCTGTTTTTCGGGGCTAGTTGGTCATCAATGAAGCACTGTAGGTTAAAAGTGTTTGGGTACCTTATCATCCAATGGCTAGCTGAGGCTAGAGTGATTTCTAGGCACTAGGACCTGGCTTTCTTAGCTTATGGACCGCGGTTCAATTGTTTCTCACTTAGGTCAGCTATTGGATTAATGACAATGGTGTTGGCATATCTTAAATGCTAACATTGGGGAGTTATTTTGCATTCTACCCTTGAGGCAGTTGATCTCCCCTAGCTTCTTACAGGTATATTCTCTCAATCAGGAGCAATAAAGCAGATATCCAATAACACTGTTCGGCATGAGAAGATACATCAAGACTCCAGTGAAGTCACAGTGGAACGACTACATCATGGTAATCTTGAAAACATTGTTCAGATTTCACTTTTGATGATAAAACATATAACTTAATCACCTAGATGTCCATGCTATATTTGATTTTATTATATAAACCAGGTACGAATATGGGTTACTGTGAGGCTTGCTTGTTCTGGTATGAGGCATCACTGTTCACAGAGAACAAGCTAAACAAGAGAACCTAGCAAGAAAATTAGTGGATTTGTAACATAGAAGCTTTTGCCAGCAAATGCAACAACTAGCACAATTAGCAGGGAGCAGAAATGCTGCAAAGGAGTAGCAGCAGTGGAATATTTGATGCAGAAACTAGGCCCCAGGATGGGACGTTTCTCTCTCTCTCTCTCACGTTTTTTTTTTTTTTGAAGTTTGTAGTTGTCCAGAAGAAATGGGGGAAGGAGATACTAGCTAACTGTGATAGTCTTCTCAAAATGTTGAGCATGGCTTTCTTTTATAAAAGTGTACCTAGGGTATAGAGATCCCTTACTGATTAACTATGTCCCAGTCTTCATGCATGTAAATTGGTTATATTGAGCTCCTACCTACCTTAGTCGTCTTTATTCCCCATAAATGTAAATAAACAATAAACAGCTTTAAGATGTGATTAAATGTGTTCCATTTTGTATGTGAACTATCTTGTGTTCTACAATAACTGCTAGGTACTTCCAGACTTCCAGTAGCTTTCATCTTTTGATGGAAATTTTACAGTTATTAATTATATGAACAAATCAGCAATTGGAAATATTTAAAAAAAGTTTAGGCTAACTTGCAACTCATCTATGAGCATTAAAACTCTGAGATGGACAATCACGAAATCGGACTCCAACTGTAGCCTGAGTTTTGCTGTTGCTTAACATATCCTCTTCCCTTTTCCGTTTCTTTGGATTTGATATTGGTCTAGAATCCTTGACTAAAGAGAGATCAACATGGAAAGTGTATATGTCGATCGCCTCCATTGTCATTACAGTTACAGGACTGGAAGGGAAGTAAGAGCACCCGCAAGCGATTATAGTGTACATCAATGGATCAGCCACTCGTTCTTCCATGATTTTATGACAGTTGACTATCTCGCTCTGCGACGTTAATAGATCATGTCAGAAGTATGTACATTATCTGAATATAAATGCATAAAAAAGGTTTTTGAATTTTATTACCATTTGATCTTGTGGTATGAGACTGGTGAGATCAGAGAGATAAGCATTTGATTTTGATGGAAGAATTTCCTCTAGGCAGCATCTTAGTGCTGATACAGCAATTGTTGATGGCCTGAACTCTGTGAATTTGAGATCTGGATTGTTTGGTATATGATATATAATCAGAATCTAATTAAGAATGTATGACTTTTGTTGTCAAGGAAAAATCTATGATCCCTGCTTTCTTTTACAGTTATATTGACTGATGATGATCCAGTTGCTATGACATACCTGATAGAGTGCCGAGGAGCAACTCGGTGACTCGAGAAGTTATGGTGAGGTGTAGGTCAGGTTGGAGGGAATCCAGTTGGTGCATGAGCAACTCCAGATAGGAGTAGGCCGTTACACAGCTAAGGCGCCATCCGAGTGCCTTCAATACCCTTAACTCCATCTGTTGAATTGTATACGGTTGAAATGAATTGTCGAGATCATCATCCTCCATCTTAATTATTCAACCACGTATGTACCAACTCAACATTAGCTCAGAGTTTTGATGAATTTAATTTAAACATAGAAAGGACTCTAAAGTCATTAAAAGTACGATCCTTAAAATTATAGCAGTAAAGTAATTAATAATACTAGCTAGCTAGCTAGCTAATACTACTACCACCCAAGCGCGCTCACCTGATGAAGTTGGTGCAAAGATGGGATGGAGACTTCACCAATAAACTTGGCAGCAATGGATAAACATACAACAGAGAGTAACTCAATTGTCCAGTGTTCCCATTTGTTCTGCAAATTAAATCATGCATAAATAATCTTCATATAATAATTACATACTTAATTTATTAATTAATTCATCAATAATAAATTCAATTAATGTAAAAACAAAAAAAAATTAAAACTCGATCAGTTCTAGTACTATATATATTCAATTCCCGAATAATACCAACTACAGCCAGCAGCAACAACCACAAATAATTAAGTGCTTACTTACATTGCAATGGTTTATAGAAACAAAGCGATCAAAGTAATTTGCAGCAGAAAAAACTGTCTCGACGGAGAGATTCAACCGACGATGGCACTGAAAAAATAAAAATAAAAACAAATTAATATGTGTATTGACAATTAATTAATTAAGAATAGTACTAATTAAAATCGAACTGTCTCAACTGATGATGACCTTGACAAACCATTGTATGGCTCTGCTCCTAGCATGCAGGTAACCGGACGACTGAAGATGCTCGACGTAGTCGTTGACATATCCAGCTTCAGGCATGTAATCAACCTCCTTCTGTAAACAAACCATGAAAGCGTTCCAACAGTCTTCTCTCGTGGTGTAGAAGTATGATGATGATGATGATGAGGAACCCATGCAGCTCTCTGCTAACTTGAGCATTTTGTGAGTAGTAGGATAATGTCGAGGATGAGTGGTACTAGGAGAAGTACTGATAAGCCAATTTTCCTCGTCACAGAGTAGACTACTCTCGGCCATGTATAATTATATTTTCTTCTTAATTAAACGGCGGCGAGGCCGTCAATGGTGTGTTGTTCAAACTTACAAGTAGTTGGAAGCTAAGTACATATGATCATCAGCGCGCAGCAAAAAAA
>MVGT01000437.1:1295556-1317392 GCA_002174775.1 Macleaya cordata | reverse complement strand
CCTGGGGTTAGAAGTTAGTTAGTTAACCATGGTTAGAGGGGAAGGGGTACACCGGTGCAGTAAAGAGAGCGTGGGGGATATAAAAACGGGGCCACCTCCCTCATGAAACGCGGTAAATGCGGAGAGAATTTTGACCACAGTAACCAATTGCGTGAACCCACGAGGATGTAGGTGTACGATCATTTAATACAACCACTAGGCTTTGTTTTGCATTAGTGGGGGCTGGGGCACCCTGAGGTGGACCCACTACAATATGCGTGCGGGCCCACGCTCTTGTCACCAAGTGTAGCATTACTCTGTCACCAAATATAGGTTGGGCGTAGTGGGGGACGTAAGTTATTGAATGTGGCGGGAGCTTGATTGGCATTCCCTTAGATCAACGTGATACGGTTAAAGGTAGTAGTTAGTAATAACGCATTTGAAGGAGGAGTATTGTTGCCCACTTTGCAATCGCACCTCTCTTTTTTTTTTTTTTTCCCTTGTTCAAATTGGATTTCAATTTTAAAGATGAATTTCCCTTATGGGATTGATACAAAATTTAGAAACCATCCATTCAATCAATCTAACAAGTGTTCTTTTTCTGTTAACTTTCGTCTGAAGGTGCAGCAAGCCATTGTGTTTAAAAAATGACGTGGACGTTAAAAAAAAAAAGGGTCTTCAATATGTTGGTTAGATTGATTGATAATCATAGCGTTCAGTTATGCTCATCTGCTTGGATCAGTTTTGACTGCAAACCATTGGGGAACAAATATATCGTTACGATTAGCCTTACAAAGCTTGTGACATTAAAACATTTAACAGGAGAGCAGCTCCGCTGATTCAATATTTAATGAGGCAACCATTAGCGTTTGAATACAATCCATATCCCATAACTATTGTGCTTATTATGTTCTATTACAAACTTCTCTCATTGTTTTACAGAACTTAACTATGGAACTAACGTACGTATATTGGTCCTCAGGAAGCTTAAGAGTATCTACCACCAATATATAAATACATAGCAAGGCAAGGTACCCCCAAAATCTACCTTATACTGAACTGATTCTGGAATTCAATTTTATTGTAACTGATATGACGAAAAGCTGAAACCAGACCTTCCCTCGTTAGTCGACTTCAGTTCAAGCTTCTGAAAAGGGCTGCAGGTTGGGTTAAGCAGATATATGCATCAGTTGCTTGATTTTTTGTTTAAGGAAACCATAATTTGGGTGAAATATAAGAGCCTATCTTGGGGTGTGCATAGTACTATTAAATGCAAAAATCAATAGTTCACAAAACGTGACAACAAAGAAAACATATTTTAGCTGAGTTAGAGAAACTACTGTTTTGGTGGTCTGGTAGATAATAGGAACAAGGCGTGCCATATCTGACACATGTTATGCGGGTAAAACCTTGAGGGGATCCTAAACTTTTCCTACTCAATGTAACATGTAGCTCAAAGCAAAATCGTGTTTACCTGCTGTTAGGATCATAATAGAAGCCGTTGATAGAGCCATCGCAACAAGAGAAGCATACATAGTAAAAGCCAGCAATGGTTAAACCACAGTCTATTCCGACATTCACAAAATACTGCTCTTTCCATCTCTGCACATGGATAGGATGGCAAGATTATTATTTGACGTAAGTACATAACATATATCAATCAAAGTTGCCAACAAATAAGCAAAAAAAAAGAAGAGTTAAGTACCATAAATATGTTTGGATAGTTACTTAGGTCCAAAGATTTTCCACCATCAGCCTCCACTTGACTCTGAAAGAGGAGAAGATTTGTTCAGTCAAAATGAACTCTCGCAGGTGAAAGAAAACATCCTGAATGCTAACTGATGGAAGATAGAGCTAGCTTACTAATAGAGGAGAAAAAGAAGGAAACTTGGACCAGTGCCTTATGTCATCCTCTGGCCTGTTAACAGGAAACAGAAAATATGAGATGAAAGATAGGTCCACTTTTAGTCTTCTACTAACAGCAGCATCTACCTTTAGAATAGACCTTATTAAAGTTATGATATTTTTTAACAAGACCAAACAATATGTTCACAAGTTTTCAAAGGGCTCCATGCTCAGAACAAAAAGGAACCTACGTTGCTTCCCACTTGCCAGTAAAAAAAGTATAGTTCTTCGTATCAACAATCTCCCCCTCCCAGAATGTAACTACCTGCAAATACACCCAAACAACAAAATATGTTCAATGAAACATTTTCCTGATAGGTCAACTGAAATGCCATACCTCTAGTCTACTAGATTATAGGATTTAGATAGTTGAACCCTAGATAATGTTTTATATTTTCTTCTTTCAATTAGAAACACCACCAGATAACATGCATAACGTATTTTTAGGCCCACTCAAGATACTGTCATTACCACCCGGCACAGGAGTTTTCCCTGCAGTTCCTTCCAGATCCAGTTGTAAAAATCACTTGGAAGGTAACATGGCATTGTTCCAGCAGGAAAAGTTTCAGATAAACAGAATTAACACAAGCAGAGATGAGTTATTTTTTTTAATCAGAATACAAGTAGAAAGCATAATAGAAGTTAACAACTGCACAAAAAATTATCTACATAGAAATCCTGTTCGATTCTCGGCGGAGAAAAAATGTTACTCACAGGGGTGTCTGCCAAAGGAACATTAAGAGCTTCCATAGTGCCGCATAGGTAACCATGATCAAGGTCACAGCCTTGGATCCGAACGTTAACCCTCCATGCCTCATCCTTTTGTAAACTTGAAACATTTTGAGTTCCAGCAAAAGCCTGTACAAAAACGTTATGAGATGAAGATTAAAGAGCAAAACCAGATACCAATTCAAGAAGTCATTTCTACATATGCATGTGGCGGACACTACAACCCATCTGATTTAGACAAGTCCGAATTTATTAATTGTTAGCATACTATGTGAACAATCCCTAAAACTCCCATGAAGAAGATACTTTGAAGATGAACTCTAGCTAAACATTCAGGTAAAACCCCAAAAGATATTTCTTGATGCATAAAGCACGTTCCATGCCTTAAATTGATCAAACAAGGATTTTGCTATGTTCCATACACCAATGTGAATGTCCTAATATACATTTGATCATGCAAGTTATGATATGTTCTGCTATTCCATACGATTATGGATCATAAATCTGTTTGAGGACTTTGTATTTAAATGGGAGTCTGTGATCTCTAGGTATGATCCTTTATACTTTCTGATTGTTGATTTCGCGAGGTTCAGTTGCCTTGCCAGCTCCAATAGCCTCCCTGTATCCTTATTCAATTCTTTAGTATAATTGTTTTTGGGCTAAAGAAAAAACATTTCTAAATCTCTTTATAATCTAGTAACAAATAGCAGAGCTAAGTTTTCCTTATTAATGGAAATAAATGGTAATCCACGTAATGGAACCAATAGTAGTTAATGTTTAAGAACTCTACTATAAACTTAATATCTAAATAATGCTCAACTCACCTGTCCAACACTCAAAAGTGTACAAGCTGGAGGGAGAGCATGTCTAGGACTTGCACCTTGGCATGTAAAGAGACATATTTGTTTTGGTCAGAATCACATGTAGTAATATAAGAAAGTAGCCGAAAAAAATTGACCAGATAAAGGACAGATTAGACAAGAAAATTTTAATCTTTACTCTACACTAGCTTGATCATAACCTGGAAATTTATAATAAAAGTTCCAGATGTGATGGAGGAAAAAAGAAAGTGAAAAAAAAGAAGAAAAAACCTACCCAACTTCATGTTCCTTTCTTACATGCTTGCCTAAATGCCCTTGTTTTGGGAAGAGTTTGACGAGGAAAGATGACCTTCCAAAAAGCACTAACTGATCAAATGAAGATTTGTGGGAACGAAAGAAATGAAATAGGATGTGCTAGCACTTGTAGACCCTATGATGTTCAATATGCGGGTAGAGATATGGGATCATCATCTCTACCTCATCCCAATTACTTGATGTCAGCAACATAGATGCTTTCGCCAGTTAATGCTCTAGATTATTGTCTTCAGTTGCGGAGAGAAACATTTGCAAAGTGGACAATAGATTTAAGAAAGGATGGAAATGGAGTAATTACAGGAGAAAGAATGGAAGTGAAAGCATGGTTTGTGAATATATAACTTCACATTCCCTTCCTCTGTTGTACAGTTTAATAGTAAGAGAAAATTGTCCGCCTAATTTGACTAAGAAAGGTCTTATGTCCTTGGAGATATGCAGACATACTTGATGACACTTTAAACTTGTATATGTTAGGTTATCTTATGCTGTTTCCATCTACATGTGATTATTAAAAAAAACCTACCAAAATTCATTTCTGATCATTATTGTTACTTCCAGATAGATTTTCAAACCTGGGATTTTTCTACGAGTGATCGTTGGGTTGCAATGCAAAGTTGATAGTAAAACAGTGAATTATGCAGTGCCTTTATACAGGGCACATTTGGTCATTCTTATTTCAAGCCTTTCGCATACACTGGATGGTTCCTTGTTCCACTTTCCAGTGTTGGCCCTCCTCACTCTTTGGTATTTAACTTTCTACTGCTTGCTGATTTGGGTCTATGGAAGGAAAGAAACAGAAGAACCTTCTTGGATTTGAGAGATGATGTTCTGGTAGAGGTGCTCAAAGGGAAAGCATTGTTGTACCAGTGGCCACTTGCCATCAGAGCATTCTCCAGCCTAAAGCTTGACGACTTTTTTATCAGGTGCAAGTGTGTAATGGGGTGTGTGAATTTTGAGTATTATGGACCTCAAGGTTGCAGACTTCTGCTGGCTTTCGGGGTATTCCATGTTCTTGAATGCTTTGTTTTAGGTTCCATCCATCTTCAAACACCTTCTTTTAACGAACAAAAAACAAATAACTTTTCCTTGAAGCACAATGAAGATGACAAAAAGCTATAATTATCATGAAACCAATGAGACAATGCAACTGAGAAGATCAACCAATGCAGAACATATGCCAGCAGAAGAGAAATTGAACAAAATTTCAAGCTCGTTTGATTAAACAGACTAAAACTCAACAGCCGGAAAGTAGATAAAATTGATGACCTCAGACAGAAACAAGAACATTTAAAATCTAAACTGAGGAGATTGAGATTAGCATTTCAGAGGATGTAATAAGGTAGAAGAGTTTGGATTGATAAACCAAGCTATGAATATACATACATGTATATTTAGGAAAACTCATCCACTATCTAATCCTTATTCAGTACAGCTACCTCGTTATGATCATAAATTTAAAGAGAGTTGCCCTATCACTAGTTTCAACCGATCAATATGAATAGAATCTCTAATTTCCGCTACTAATTTCCGCTCAAATCTCATCCAAAATAACAATAATTTGGGCAATTAATAATGACTACAACTCAATTTCATGAAAAAGATTTGAGTTTTTCTCATATGAAAACGGATCAACTATCCATCCATAAAAAGGAAAATCCGATCTTACAACGTTGATCACCCTAACTTACATTCTAACCCTAACCCTAACGTATCCACGAACCTATTTCTTCATGAAGATAATTCGACCTCCGAATAGTTGAAATCTCTACAAAAATGTTCACAAATAAACGACATGCAGAGATACAATCAATTCAGAAAGTTTGTAGAACAAGATCAAAACAACGAATCGGGACTTCTCAGGAATCAAACAACCAAAAGGAAACCAAGTTTCGTCGGTACCTGAAACTTGCGACGGCGCCGAACTCTCCACCACTCTCACAGGCATTTCTCCGATCGATTGAATCTACAATAAATCAAGGCTCTAATCTGCCTTTTCTCTCTCGAAAGTATTAAAAAAAAAAAAAAAAAAAAAAAAGCGGCAAACAACAGAACAAAATGATATATCACTGAGAAACAGATCAAAGAAAAGAAAAAAATGAAACCTCTGTGAAGTACAATAAGATCACCGGTTCAAACGAAAACCGCCGTTCTCCGTCCGGTCTGACCGGAAACCAAGCTGTTTCCGACTCTATGCCCTTTTCTCGTACGGCAACCGGAAGGTTGGGGTTTCTTTGGTGAAACCGGTCAAGGATAGAATTTTCACTGCTTATCGACCGGTTTATCCGGTAAAACCAAGTGGTTTATAGATAAACAAAAAAACCCGCTTTTTCAAACTACCGGTTCAGCCGGTTAGGCTTCCACGGTTTATAAACAAGCAAACCGGGCTCTTTCCACTCTTTCAATCTCCGCGTTACAAGAAGACTCTCTCCTCTCTCTCTCTTTCCCTCTCTCTCCTCTTTATCTCTCTAAACTTGGGCTTCTGAAGACTTCAATAGTGAGAGAAAAAAACAAGTACGTATTCTAATAGTTTCTTATCTCTGTAAGGCATTTCAAATATTTGTCTTCCTTTAGATATTGCTTTTTCTTCAGTTATTTTGGTTGTAAATTTTATCATGTTAGCAATTTTAGTTTGTGACACAAAATAATGAGTTTTAAAGGTTTGTGTCTTTTATTTATTTTCTTTCCAAAGTGTTTGATGTAAGATTTCTTTCTACTTGTGGAAGCCATTATGGCATCTGGGTCAGAACCAGTACCTATTAGTTCACTCAAACATGACCCGGCATGGAAGCATGTCCAAATGTTTAAGAATGGCAATCGCGTCCAACTCAAATGTGTGTATTGCCTCAAACTCTTTTCGGGTGGTGGAATTCATAGAATCAAAGAACATCTTGCTTGCCAAAAAGGCAATGCCTCTTGTTGCTCTAGAGTTCCACTCGATGTTCGACGTTTAATGCAACAAAGTTTAGAAGGTGTTGTAGTGAAAAAGAAGAAGAAACAAAAGCTAGCTGAAGAGATTAGAAGCCTTACACCCATGCCTAACGAGATGGAATCGTTTGCCACTCAATGTAATGTGAACACTGGACTTCAATTGCATGTGCCCCCAAATATGCACGAGCAGAGTTCAGGTGGGTTTACGAGGAGGGATGAAGGAATGAGAAACAGAAGTTCGGATAGAAAGAAAAGAGGGAGAGTGGAAAATTCTTCACCTCCCCCCTTGACTCCTGATCCATGTCCAATTGCAATTAGTAACCCTAACATGGTGTCAACAATGGATAAAGATCAAGTGCATATGGCAATAGGAAGGTTTTTATATGATGTTGGAGCACCTTTAGATGCAGTGAACTCACCCTACTTCCAACCCATGATTGATGCTATTGCATCGAAAGGATTAGGGCTTCTTGCAACCTCGTATCATGATCTTCGTGGTTGGGTTTTGAAGAATTCCGTTGAAGAAATGAATAGTGTGTTGGATAGATATAAGGCAACATGGGGAAGGACTGGATGTTCTATAATGGTTGATGAATGGATGACAAAAACGGCTAGAATTTTGATAAATATTTTGATCCATTGTCCTGAAGGAACAATGTTTCTCAAATCTTTTGATGTGTCTGATATAATTAGATCCAGTGATGCCCTCTATGAACTGCTCAAGGAAGTCGTGGAAGAAGTTGGAATAACAAATGTGGTGCAAGTGATTACTGATAGTGCAGATCACTACGTAACAGTTGGGAAAAGGTTAACTGAAACCTTCCGTTCCCTGTATTGGACCCCATGTGCAGCTCGTTCCATAAATTTGATGCTTGAGGATATTGGAAAAATCGAGTGGATAAGTATAATTCTTGAGCATTCTAAAGCAATAACAAGATTCATATACAACCATGGTGTAGTTTCGAATATGATGAGAAGGTACACGGGTGGAAAGGATTTAGTACAACCTACAATCACCCTCTCCGCAACAGATTTTACCTCGTTGAAGAGCATGGTTAGTTTAAAAGATAATTTGCTAGCCATGGTTACTTCGCAGGAGTGGATGGACTGCCCATTTGTGAAGAAGCCAGAAGGAATTGCAATTATTGATATCATTTTCAATCTGTCCTTTTGGTCTTCCTGTTCCACCGTTGTTCGTTTGACAGATCCACTTGTGAGAATTTTGAGAATGGTTGGCAGTGATAAACGCCCTGCAATGGGATACATCCTTGCTGGAATGTATAATTTGAAAGAATCTATCAAGAGAGAGCTGGTTGAGAAGAAAGAATACATGGCCTACTGGAACATTATAGATGGCAGGTGGGATGAGCAACTGCAGCACCCTCTTCATGAGGCCGGTTTTTTCCTTAACCCAAAGTTTTATTATAGCCTTGAAGGTGATGTACATGATAAGATCCCGTCAGGAATGTTAGATTGTATCGAGAGATTAGTACCTGATATCAAAGTCCAAGATAAAATTAACAGAGAGTTGATATCATACAAGAATGCTGCAGGGGATTTCGGGCGAAAGATGGCTATTAGAGCAAGACATACTCTGCTTCCTGGTGAGTCCTATTACATATGAAAGTTAGTCCTTTTATTTGAATTAACATTTTGAGTATTTTTTTATTTAGTTTTTTAATCTTTAATTCTACTCAAAGTCTTGCTTTAGGATGGACTGGCAAGAAGAAAATTTATTTCCTGTCCACATAGCACATCTCCTGGGGTTAGGGTACGTGAGAGACTGCTGAAAAGTTAAAAATACCTTGTTCAGTCTCCAGAAGAGAAGGGAAAAGAAAAACTTCCAGATTGTTACATGCATCTGATGGGGTTGGTTTTGCTGTAGGAGATTGGGTTTGAAATAACCACTTTTTCATGTGTGATTTATTTGGGGCAGTGTCAAGAGAATTCTGCTTCTTCCCATTCCCTCATAAGAATGCATTTACTTGTCTATTTATAATGTGAATCAAGCTGATCCATTCCAATCTTAATGGTCTTAGCTGAATGGTGGTCTACATATGGAGGGGAATGCCCAAATTTGGCACGATTAGCCATCCGTATTCTCAGCCAGACTTGCAGTGCTAGTGGGTGCAAGAGGAATCCTATTCCTTTTGAACAAGTCCATAAAACAAGAAACCATCTTGAGCATCAAAGGCTCTGTGACCTTGTATTCGTTCAATACAATTTGCGTTTGCAACAAATGTAAGTACCACTTGGTCAGTTTTTGGAAACTTCTAAATATAGAAATTGGTATACCTATGGACAACTGAAGTTTCTTTCTCTATGACTATTTACAGACAACTTCAGGAGGATACTGTACCAGGAATTATGGACCCCATCTCCTCAGAAAGCCATGACCTTGCTGCAGAATGGGTCACAGAAAAGGAAGTCTTCTTTGGAGATGGAGATTCGGATTGGGTGGCACTAGGCCAGCCCATCGCTAACATTATGCCACTGGGATCTCCAAATGATGATCGGGAAGACTGGGTTGCAGGTAAAGTATTGATTCTTTTCTTTCTAAATTGGATATGATGCTTTGTCCTTAGGAGAGCGTCCTCTTTGGTTCCCCAGTGTTGGATGGTCATTTGGATTTTTGTGGTATATCTCTTCGACCATCCAATGGAATAGACCTAGTGAGGATGTTCTCCTGCATTTGACAGTGCTTAAGAAATTTGATTATAGACGCTTTCAGAGTTCAGTTAAGTTTATTGAATAAAAATTGGAGCAGGCTTCCAGTATCAAGATAAACGGCATGGAGTGAGAGATGATGAAGACGGCAACAGTGGAAGGCATTAGGATGTGAGATTGATGAGTACGAGGTGGGTAAACTTGTCATTGACATACTAATCTCATAAAAGATCAAGAGAGTAAACACTGATGGTAGGTCTTTCAAATTTCCTTGTATTATACTCAGGATATAAATAGAGTAGAAAAGATTAGTGAACCCTTCGATTCTTGTTACTCAACAGATTATTTATCAGCTGAAGGCCCTTTGGTATATTTAGTTTTTTAGCAACTCTGAATAGCTGTGGACTTGAAAATTTGAGCACAAGAGAAGTGACAATGTTGAAAGTTTTGCACATACAAAGCTAAATTGGACTCTGACTAAAAAGTCGTACATTTTCGTTCATGACAGAAATTCTTTTGACCAGTAGCTTTTTAGTTCATAAGGTGAGCATCTCTCTCTCTCTCTCTCTCTCTCTCTCTCTCTCTCTCTCTCTCTCTCTCTCTTATTTTAGTCATGGTTCTAAAGAAGCTTGATGAGCTTGAAACCATGTCTGGGCATATTGACAGATGCCATTTTCAATTTTGAAATCACGGGCATCGTGGATTCACATAAACAGGCCGAAGTCCTTCAAAGCTACTCTGTTTTGAATTCTCATGAATGGGATTATGGAAATAGTACTCTTAATCAAAATAATTTTGGATGTAATACAAAATGTAGTTTAATTTAGATGTAAATTAATTTTTGAAAAAAGTTTTTGGATCACGAACCACATGGGGTCTTATTTTCCTTTGCTTTTTTTCTTTTCTAAGGTAATCGTCTCAACTAAATTTTTAGCCTTCGCCCGAACTACTTTAACCCTTTAAGTTCTCAGTATAATTGAGTGAACCCAGATTTGATTTTACAATATGAAAACCTTGAATCTACAAACGATTTGGTCCGAGTGAAACACGAGTTGAATTATGGAGTACCATATGAAATGGGCCATTTTTACATAGTGAATGGGCCATTTCAGCAACAAAACAAACCCCCACCTGTCAGAGTAATCCATTCACAACTAATTACCTACCTACCTGAAATTGAAATTGGAAACGACCTTCTCTGCATGTGAGACATGGTGGAGTCTTTTGTTTGTCGCGTTATGTACGTGAGCCGGCCACTGGTTTTGAATTTGTTGCCATGTGGAGATGTGGTGGAATTATTGACAAAACCTATGACACTGAAAGAGGGTTTGTTAGTCAATTCCAATGGCTTCTAGCTTAGCAGCTAGCTCTTTGTATTGCAACAAAAGGACATAAAATAATACTGTTCAATAAAGAAAATAAATGAAGGGTCATTATAAGTTAGCTGCTAGCTACTGGGTTTCTCAACATTTGCATCACTGATCTTTCTCTTCTCTCTCATCAGCCTTGCTAGTACTGCCGTCCTAGTTCCTTTGTCATGGCTGAGGAGAACCAGCAACAACAACCAGCTGATGAACCAATCCACCACCAAGGTAATTAACTACATTACAAGTTTCCAACTAAAATTCATAATAGTTAGTGGTGCTACCCTACGCTGCAGCGTGAAAGAGCACCTACTCGTTGGTGAGTCTATATATGGACTGTTAAATTTGGGTGTCAAGTGGAGGGTGGGCGAACAAAATATAACCACCATACTTAAAATCCTACAGCTCCCTCACTCGAATCTAACTATCCATAACCTGACCGCATTGGTGCCCACTCTGCTGATTTGATTGAAAAACCATTCTAGCCAACTATATTGGGTCGGAATTTCATAATAGGTTAGTTTTGATACAAAAATGAGCAGGCTAGTATTATATCATATTCATCATGAGCAACCAAACCATATATAGACCAGTTATTTGTAATTTATTTTTGCCATGTTTTATTTACGGAGGGTGGCCGGTTATAAACATTTGTGTAGGAGGAGGAGGAGGTCCAAAGACGAACTGGCCAGAGTTAGTGGGGTCGAGTGTAGAGGAAGCTCAGAAGAAGATAAAGGAAGATATGGCGATGGTTGAGTTCCAGGTGGTTCCACCGGATCACTTTGTTACCATGGACTTCATCCAACGCAGAGTTCGTCTATATTTGGATTCATCCGGCAAGATCGCAAGGACTCCCCAAATCGGCTAATTAACCTAGCTATTAGCTAATAATAAATATGTTTTCTGTATCAATAAACTATCTTATAATTAAACCATTCCCACCAGCCCCCTAAACACGTACAACTGCAAACTTTTGTAATATATACATTTAATTAGAAATGCTTTGATATGTAGAAATGTATATATATATATATATCTGAGAGCAATGTTCTTCGCGGGGGCCTTTTCTGGTCGATCGTGTATTGTTTGGTGACTCCATAGGGTGCTTATCTCAATTAAGAAATATTCAAAATCTGGAGGAGTACTCAGATTCATTTATCTATCCATCTAGTTTTTGATTTGTAAAAGTCACCCCAAGAACTGATCGATCGAACCAAAACAAAACATCATCCCCATCAGTAATCAGGATTCATTCAGCCCAATTAGGGTTATTACCCAAAAAGTTCAGTTTTTTATAGAGTAGGTCGGCAAAATGTGGAGGTCTTGATCTTCACTTCTTTTAACAAGAAGTGGCCTGGACCTACCATTTGCTGTTGTTATCTGCCTAATACGTAATGAGACCGAGTGGAACCAATTTCTAGTCTCAATCATGTCATCGTACAGNGAAACCCTCAAATAGATGTGTTATGCTAAATACAGATGGGTCTTTATGTGATGATTTTGCTGGGTTTGGGGCAATTATAAGAAACGAGGATGGAGAAGTTCAAGCCGCAGCTGCTGGTAGTTCGTCCCCTATTTCCGTTGCTGTTCATGAACTACAAGGATTAGAAATTGGCCTTCGATTGGCCTTCGATTGGCCTCTTTACATGGTTTTCACCGTATTCAAGTTGGAGGTGATTCTAAACAGGTGATTGCATATGTGCAACGACTGGCTACTCCTCCATGGATTGCTATCCCTATTATGCGTTCAATTTGGCATATGATTCGTGGTCTCGAAGAATTCTCTATTCAGCATGTGTATCGTGAGACTAATAGAGCTGCTGATCACCTAGCTAGTTTATATCCTTCTGCTGTTTTTGTTGAAATTACTCCTAGTTCCTTTGCAGAGGATCTGAAAAAGATAATTTTTGATGATAAGGCGGGTAAAGCCTATCCCCGATGTACTTCTTGATACATTTTAATATATCGGTTGGGGTCTCCTTAACCTCAGCTTACTCTCCAAAAAAAATAAATAAATAAATAAATATGTTTTCTGTATCAATAAACTATCTTATAATTAAACCATTCCAACCAGCCCCCTAAACACATACAACTGCAAACTTTTGTAATATATACATTTAATTAGAAATGCTTTGATATGTAGTAATGTTCTATTCTATATATATATACATCTGAGAGCAATGTTCTACGCGGGGGCCTTTTCTGGTCGATCGTGTATTGTTTAACGTATGGATGATTGTTCTACGTGTACAACAAGTAGAATTCGGTTGGTGACTCCATGGGGTGCTTATCTCAATTAAGAAATATTCAAAATCTGGAGGAGTAGTCAGATTCATTTATCTATCCATCTAGTTTTTGATTTGTAAAAGTCACGCCAAGAACTGATCGATCGAACCAAAACAAAACATCATCCCCATCAGTAATGAGGATTCATTCAGCCCAATTAGGGTTATTACCCAAAAAGTTCAGTTTTTTATAGAGTCGGTCGACAAAATGTGGAGGTCTTGATCTTCACTTCTTTTAACAACAAGTGGCCTGGACCTACCATTTGCTGTTGTTATCTGCCTAATACGTAATGAGACCGAGTGGAACCAATTTCTAGTCTCAATCATGTCATCGTACAGATCACTTTACTATTAGATTCTTTTTTTTTCTATTTTTCTTTTTTGCCTTCAATTTTTTAGTGGTACTTAAGAGAACCCGTCCACAGTAGTGGAACTTCTATCTACCACCAATACATGGGGGGCTTGGCTCCATTCTCTCCTCCTTGCACGTTAAAAGCATGAGACTGATTCCATGATAGATTCCAAACATAACAATTCAACAATCATAGGTTATTGTCATTAGGGTCTACCATGCACTAGAGAGAGAGAGAGTAATGCCATGCTAACAACATGCACATGGTTATGGTTTTAAAAGCTGATTTTTTATATAGATGTTTTCCTCCTTACTTATATATCAACTTCATTAACAATTATGTTATTTGAAAACTTCCAACCAGTTCATTTAGGTGGTGAAATTTTGAACTATTCATTTAACATTTAAATTTTCAATGGCATTTTTTTTATCCCTTAGATCATCTCTAGGTTAAAATCCTATTGAATATGTTTTGATTTTGTTTGTATAAGTATAATTACTAAACTAAATTATGGTTGTCCCCACATAAAATTCGTAAAATAGAATGTAAATATTTATAGTTATAAAAATAATTATACTTAATACACACCCTTTTCATCAAATTAATGTGGGAGTGATTGTACTTATCTAACTAAAACCAAAACAAATACAATCGAATTTTAGGTTGTAAATTTTTGCAAAAACTCAACCGATACAAACTACAGCCTAATAGTCTCTACAGTCTGCATTGATTGGTTCCACCGTGGTCAACACAACTAGTGCATAGAGACACTAGTATAGAACTAAAGAAGGATTTTGCTAGTAGTTGTAAATTTGTACAAAAACTCTTAAATAAATTTAGAATTCCTCAGTACTCTTTCCGTGGATTATAATCTACATTAACTAATGAATCCCGATTAGAGTATAGTGTTATTTGTACATTTTATATGTATAGTGACATGTAGGGCTCACATGTTGTTGATCTAAAGGCTGATATTTTTTGATAATGTTTTCTTCACCTTGTAGATCATACTTACCAAAAATCAAATCATTCTAAAAAAGGTAGTCCCATTAAAAATTGACTTTTCTTCTCATCGTTCATTGTTCACCGTTAATTTTTAATCAACTTCCAATTAATTTTTTATGAGGTTAAAAATTTTAAAATGATATGATTTTTGGTAAGGATGTTCTACTCATCTTGTAGATCATTCTCACAAAAAATTAGTCATTGGTTCTTCCCCATGTGGGCTCCACAACCAATGTAAAAATAACGATGTACAAATAAAGTTGTACACGGATCCGTTTTCATATAATACACATTATTATTAGATAAAAATATTTATAAAAAAAAACCTAGCTATCTTTCATCATCATCTCTAGTAGAAGAAATTCTGGCCATCCATCTATCTATCATCGTCTCTACTGGAAAGAAGACACTGAGAAGAAGCAGACGCAGACACCACCTCAAAAGAAGACGGCGGGTAAGAATGTACAAAATCATCGAACCCAATTTCACTCTTCCCTGTTTCGTACTCCCCCGGCGCATTCACCACCTCAGGCATCCTCACCTCCCCTTCCAAATACCTCACCACCTGCCTCATACTAGGACGCGCCGTAGACGCACAGTTCGAACACATTAACCCTAATTTCAACACCATCAACACCTCTCTCTCATCAAACTCTCTCTTCAACCTTGGGTCCACCACATCAAAAATCATCCCATCCGTCCACCGGTCCCATACCCAATCAACCAAGATCAACTCCTCAGGTAACGCTTTTGGCTCAATGGGTCTTCTCCCGCAAGTGACTTCAAGCAAGAGTGCACCAAATGCAAACACATCAGAACTCGGTGTAGCCTTCCCTGTTCTTGTCAACTCCGGCGCAAGATAGCCTAGTGTACCCACCACCCGAGTTGTATTCGGGTTCGACCCGTGCTCGTATAATTTCGCGAGTCCAAAATCACCGAGTCTACCGTTTAATTCTGCATCTAATAAAATGTTGCTCGCTTTTATATCTCTGTGAACCACAATCTGTTCCCATTGTTCATGCAGATATAATAAAGCTGCAGCCACACCTTTAATGATCTTAAATCTCTGTTGCCAACTGAGAATCAATTTGGGTTCATCGAAAATGAACTTATCTAGGCTTCCATTAGGCATAAAATCGTAAACAAGAAGTAGATCACCTCTTCTTCGACACCATCCCTGTAATTGAACTAGATTCCTGTGACGAAGACGACCAATTGTTGCAATTTCAGATACAAATTCACGTAACCCTTGTCTTGATTCGTGGGATACTCGCTTAACTGCGACTAGGGTTTTTGAATTTGGCAATGTTCCTTTGTAAACTCGACCAAATCCGCCGATCCCAAGTAGCTCTTTTTCTCTAAAACCCTTTGTTGAAATCTTGAGTTCTTCGTAGGAGAATCGATGGGGTCCAATGTTAAGTTCCCAATCTTCGATTACATCTGCGTTCTTGATTTTTATGAATAGGCAGAGAGAGAAAGAGATTGCAATTATAATAAGAAGTACGGATGAAACAGAGACTCCAATTGTTAATGCTGTGTGTTTCTTCTTGGGTCCTGGAAGTGAAGGGAGAGAAGAAAGATCAAGATTTCGAGCGATTCCATTCATTTTAAAATCCCATCCCAAGATATAATGGGAACTCGCGAGCAGACCAGTGGAGGAAGAGAATCCAACGTACATGGAATTTTTGAGAATTGGTGAGAGATCTGAGGGGAAAGAGAGAATTGGTCGTTTGGGTTTCAAAGAAAAAGGCGAAAGTGTAACGTTGAGAAGATTTCTCACAGAATCATAATCAACCCATACCTGAATTGTTTTGCCACTTTTGAGATTAAGGGGTTGTTTTGTTGAATCGTCGTTAAAATAAGCAGCAGAAGCAGAGGCGTTCGATTTCAAGCCGTTGATGTCGATACCGACATGATTATCGTCGATATCCCCAAATTCGAAATCTTGAACTGTGTCGAATTCGATGGCAAAAATATGGTTGGTGGAGTTCCCAACATTGTTAGGGTTGAAAATACCAAGATACGGACTTGGAAATCCTTTGGGGTCTTTGGTTGGAGAGATGGTGAAAACAAATCCATGGCCGCCGAGCCTTGGGTATTCAGGAACAATTGCGAATGCAAAAGAAGTTGAGAAAGAGAAAACTTTCCCGTCTGTCGAGTTCTTGAACTGGATAGGAGATTGATAGAAAGCGTGGCCGATTAAACGTCTGGTATCGTTCGTCAATTGAAGAATCCCAGTTTTCTCAATCTCTGCTGATCCATTTAAGCTTATGTTGTTACCAACCGCACTGAATCCACTGAAGAAGAACTGATCGAACTGGGAGAAAACGAAAACTGGGTTTGATAGAAAAACAAAAACCCATAAAAACCTGAGAATTTCCGCCATGAACAGGATGAAATTCAGCTGGGGGACCTTCAATTTAGGGTTTTTAGTGAGGTTGGTATGACTTGAGGTTGAGAGGAAGAGAGGGTTGGTAAGTGGAATTAAATTTCTCACATGGGTCTGACAGATTTGAAACTCAGAGAAGCCAAAGCAAAATCCCAATCACAACTGCAATCGATCGTCTCTTGGTTTATTAATAAATAAAGCTTCTGTGCTTCTTACATAAACCACTGAACTTAATTGGAAGGCTGATTTGGGAAATTCAGGACCAAGTCACTCTAATACGGATAATTCAAACAAGATGGCACGTTGAAAGTTAAGAACTAACAAGTCAATAAAGATCTATCAAAGCGTTTACTGAAGAAGAACGATCGTCATGTGGACCCCACCTATCAAGCTGCATTACCATCAGTTCAGTTTTTATGCTATGGATTGAAAACAAAGAGTACAGGGCTCGTTTGGTAAACCATTACAGACAAATTGTTTTTATATTAAAAAACCACCATGGTTAAAATCTGTTTTATAATGCCGATGAAAAAAAAATCTGTTTTATAATAATCAATTTTGGAAGCCATTTGTGAGGACGTGTGAATAAACATTACCATCAAATTTTCAATTCTATAGGTACTTCTATAAGATTCTGCTAACTTAGCACATTAGTCCTTCCCATAGAAAATATAATCAAAAAAAGCAAAATCCTCTGGAACATGTGGGAAACATCACCCGGACTTTTGTTCTTCCCACAAATCCACAATTATGTATATGTCAAGAGCAAAATTGCCAGTAGAACCTCCCTTAAAAAAAATAAAATTAAAATTACTAGTAGAAGTGTAGAACCGATTTTTCCAACGATACTTTATGAAACCACTACCTTTAATGAAATAAAAAGAACAAAAACAAAAGAGTTAATTTTTCGGTGGAAAGAGTTCAAAATCTTGTAGTGGAAAAGTCGGGGGGTCCTCTCAGATATGGTAGACTTTGACCGCGGAGATGTCTTGGACCATAGTAAAGGGAAAGTAGAATTTTTAAATGCATTTACATGGAAAAATAGATCACTCTAATTAAATAAAGCCATTTGAACATAAATTTTGTATGTTTGGTATAAACATAAATATTATGGGGTCTACATGACTTCAATACAAGAGCTGATATTTGATCAATATATTTTTCTCACCGTATAGATTATTCCTACAAAAAATTATCTCATTCCAAAATTTATAACCTCATCAAAAATTAGATAGAAGTTCTTACCATTAATTTTTAATTAACTTCCAATCAAATTTTAGTAGTGTTATATGATCTAAATGGTGAGAAGAACATAGTAAAAATATATAAACCCTTGGCTTGTAGTCATGTGGGCTCTACAATATTTATATTTGACCCAAGGGTGATGCTATAGGAACCCCAGATTCGCACCCCAACTAATACCTCTGATTATAAAATTAACTTTAGACCAACTTTAGACAAAATTATACTCAAATTAGACCAACATTAAACTGGTTCCTCCTCAAGCAAAATCCTTGACCCAAACATAAAAAACTTTATGTTGACGTAGCAGTGTCCCTCTTAATTACCCTCCAAGAAGAGAGACCACCTTTAATCTGTGTTGTCTCTTATAACTACTAAAATTTTTTTTAAAAATATGGTGTCTCTAATGCGCCTGGACATATCATTCCATTTTTTTTTTATCAGCCATTTCAATTTATAGAAAGCACCGTATTTGCCTTTGGTAATTGGCAGTAAGTTCAAAGAGTCTGGAGATATCAGTTCATTTTATAGTGGTACAGTAGAAATTGGACTAACAGGTAGCTAGGGGATGCATATATATAAAATTTATGTGTTGGATGAAAAGGAATCTTTTTCCCCTTTTCTAATTCATATTCAAATATGAAGAAGGACATTAATTAGAGAATATTCATGAGTGGTTGAACCTTTTTGCGGTCCATAATCCATATACATCCTTCTATTCAAATTGGTTTTACTTGGCACTCATTCTTCCGTAGAAAAATTGTAGGCTGGGTTCCCTAGCTACATCGATTCTTACTCGATCCCTAATGCTTGTAGTCTACTTGATTTGATCTAATCATAGATCTAAAGTTGTAGTCTACTTGTAGTCTAAAGTTGGGCAAAGTATCTCTCATTATCATAGATCTAATCTAACAATGTTGGTTTCCTTGTCACTATTTACTACTTGATTATGGGTTTGATTAATTTGTTGGAGAAAGACTTCTTAATGGAGGAGAGTCCCCTTCCTTTTTTTTTTTTTTTTTTTTTTTATAAAACCTTTTCCTGAATCAAAATAAAATTAATAAACAAGAACTACTAATTTTTGTTAAACCGACTCAAATCCCATCCAGACCAATTCAGCGCAATATTGGATATCTGTTGCAGTTTCAAATTGTGAATAAAAATGAACGAAACGGCAGCTCAGCTGGAATTAGTTTTTTTTTTTTTCTTTTTTTTTTAGTGGGAAACGTTACGTTAGAAATTAAACCGATTCCCGGATGGATAGGATATATGCGAAAGAAAGATCCAGCAAATATGGGGTTAATTAGTTCTCGTAACTGCCAGTCTTCTTTCTTTCATTAAAACCCCTATGCATGCACCACCATATAATCCTCCCCACCTTGATGCCCTTCGTAACCGAGGCCTCACTTCCCGCTCTTCAATACAACCAAGTCCTCATCTCTCTCCCTCCCTCCCTCCCTCCCTCTTGTATCTAATTCCTATATAATTATTAAGCAGAACAGAACCGAATAGAGATCTAAGAAGAGCTAGAGAAATAGAAAAGTCTGTTAAGATCTGATCAATCCATAATTAATTAATTAATTAATTAATTGGGGTCGATATATCATGGCGGAGAACAACAACAACATCTTTCGGAAAGATATCATCAGAGGGAGAGGAGACAATAAGCCACCAAGCAGGCTACAAAAGCAATCCCCAGCCACCCTTCAGCTCGATCCCACTAGCAGCTTTGTCGTTAGCTCTGGTGCCAATAACAACCACCTTTTCTCTTCATGTTCCTCACCTGGGAACGACACCCCATATTCGAACTGCCCAATTCCCCTGCTTTCTCCCCTTGTTTTGACACCACCTCCATTGCCATTGCCGAACGATGACCCACAAGTAGTAGTAGTAGTAGTAGAGGAAGGAAGTCATCATGACGAACCTAGAAAAGGTAGCAACGACCAAACAGGTAGTGAATCTATTAATGCGCCATCGCCATCATCAAATGCCGGTTGGGAACACCCGGCTGCACCTGCATCAGCATTCATTGAGCCATCCTCTCTCATCTCCTTCTTGCAATCACAATGTGTGCTTGTCCATCACATTCAATGAATTAATGGAGCTAGCTAATTTGTTTTACCACTGGCTGCCAGTGCCTGGTCATGGTCTCAGGGCCCCCTTTCTTCTTTTTCCACTACACTGTATCTTTATGTAATTGTACGACGTTTGAATAATCGTCTGATTTCAAGAGAAATATTAGAGATTTTGCCGACAGAAACTTTTCCCATATAACTACGCATTTCTCAAATCTGTTTTTCCTTTTAATTTGCTTAAAACTGGTCCGAATTTCAATCATTACTATCTGGACGATAAACTCAATCTTAAATTGTTCTACCCTCAATTCTCATAATACTGTTTCAGTTTATTGTATTGGTCAAAAGAATGGTCTTTGAAAACATAAAACAAGGAATTCCTACGAATCATAGCTTTTCTGCTGGCCCAGTATGAACCGGGAGACAGACGTTCCATTGGAGTCTTAACATGACACCCAACTGCTGCTTTCAGATCTTTACTGTTTGGAAAGAAACATTCTGAGTGTATTGAACACTAGCAATCTAAAGTCCCTGCAACTATTTCTAACTTTGACAAGATGCCATGCTTAATAAACTTGAATAGGTTGATAACAATTGGCGACGCCACACCCATCCTGAAAGTATCATTTACAACGATGAATCTTCTCACTGATCTCAAAGAGAATTATAATTTATCAAAAAAGTCAAAATATACAAAGTAAAATAGGATTACAGATTTCATTAAAGAAAGGAAAACTCAGGATCAGTTGTCCCATGTATGGCCGTGAAAGGTTCCTCTCTTTTATGTACAACCAATCCATCCATCCAACCCATCAATTAAGGGGCTATCAATCATCAGGTTATCCACCCTCATGTGTTTCACTAAATTAATAGAAAGAACGGAGAAACACCCAGAGAGACCTCTCTGAACTTGCTCTTCCAACAGCAATCCCAGCTTGGTTGGTGAAAGTTTTACTTCATCCCCTTCCTTACAAAAAAAAAAATCAGAACTCAAACTCCCCATTTGCCTGCAGAAAATGTGCATCACAAAGTTATCTCAGAACATTCAGACCCAAAGAAGAGAGGATCAAGTATAAGATAACAAACAAATCCAGGCAAACAACTAATAANTGCTGTCTTTTCTCTTCTGTTTCTCTCTAACTTCTCTCTTTTTTTCTGTTTTCTTTTTCTCTCCAGTCCCTCAATCCGATTCTCTTCCTCCCACAGATCTCTCCCTCTCTCTTCACTTCAGCCCTTTGCTTTCTCTTATCTCCCTCTCTCTCTCAGACCAACCGACCAGCCCATCTCTCTCCCATGACGAGCATGGGGAGACAACCCAGAAAAATAGGGCACGCACATGCTGTGTGCGTGGCCAACACGCACATGCTGTGTGCGTGCCCATCACGCACATGCTATGTGCGTGGTCCCCAAAAAATAATTTTTTTTTTTTTTATGTTTTTAAGTGAAAATGGGTCCTACAATTTGAAAAACGAAAATACAATTAAAAAAATGATTTTTTAGACAAAACAAAACATTTGGGAAAATTTGAGGTGGGCCAATCCCGTCGTGACACGTGGCGACGCCCGGGGTTAAAAAGGAGAATCCGATGTTTCTTCGACTGAAATGGTTCTGAGTTCCTCGAGATTTGGTTCTCTTCTTGTTCCGGCCCTGAACCAAAACCCGGATGAGGAGTGAAGCCTGCTTGGTCACAATAAAGCAATTTTTGTTAAATTTTGCACGTAAATCGAGGTGCGGCCAAAACAGGTATTTTCCGTGGTGTGCGAAAATTTGGCGTCTACA
>MVGT01000437.1:1257579-1293927 GCA_002174775.1 Macleaya cordata | reverse complement strand
TTTTGTCAACAAGGGGATATGGATTAAGGGATTTCCTGGCCTGGGGAGAGAGAATCCAGCAGCTTGCAATTAAGTCCATAACCACTCCAACTTTAGATAATTAAATTCTACATAACATTATTATACTATAATTGGAAACTAAATTATATTATACAATTAAGTATATATTTTTATTCCATGCATGTTGAGAGGTTAAATTATTTTAATGCGTATGTATTTCACCTACATACGCAAAGACAGATGTATTTTTAATGGTTGGGATTGGGTGGCCCAATCCAAGGAAAATGAGTTGGTGGGATTGTGCCTAAAGTTTTGAAGCTAAGCCCATAGCTTGAAATCCAACTCAAATCCCATCCAGACCAATTCAGCGCAATATTGGATATCTGTTGCAGTTTCAAATTGTGAATAAAAATGAACGAAACGGCAGCTCAGCTGGAATTAGTTTTTTGAGTTATGAGAATTTTTTTTTTTTTTCTTTTTTTTTTAGTGGGAAACGTTACGTTAGAAATTAAACCGATTCCCGGATGGATAGGATATATGCGAAAGAAAGATCCAGCAAATATGGGGTTAATTAGTTCTCGTAACTGCCAGTCTTCTTTCTTTCATTAAAACCCCTATGCATGCACCACCATATAATCCTCCCCACCTTGATGCCCTTCGTAACCGAGGCCTCACTTCCCGCTCTTCAATACAACCAAGTCCTCATCTCTCTCCCTCCCTCCCTCCCTCCCTCTTGTATCTAATTCCTATATAATTATTAAGCAGAACAGAACCGAATAGAGATCTAAGAAGAGCTAGAGAAATAGAAAAGTCTGTTAAGATCTGATCAATCCATAATTAATTAATTAATTAATTAATTGGGGTCGATATATCATGGCGGAGAACAACAACAACATCTTTCGGAAAGATATCATCAGAGGGAGAGGAGACAATAAGCCACCAAGCAGGCTACAAAAGCAATCCCCAGCCACCCTTCAGCTCGATCCCACTAGCAGCTTTGTCGTTAGCTCTGGTGCCAATAACAACCACCTTTTCTCTTCATGTTCCTCACCTGGGAACGACACCCCATATTCGAACTGCCCAATTCCCCTGCTTTCTCCCCTTGTTTTGACACCACCTCCATTGCCATTGCCGAACGATGACCCACAAGTAGTAGTAGTAGTAGTAGAGGAAGGAAGTCATCATGACGAACCTAGAAAAGGTAGCAACGACCAAACAGGTAGTGAATCTATTAATGCGCCATCGCCATCATCAAATGCCGGTTGGGAACACCCGGCTGCACCTGCATCAGCATTCATTGAGCCATCCTCTCTCATCTCCTTCTTGCAATCACAATGTGTGCTTGTCCATCACATTCAATGAATTAATGGAGCTAGCTAATTTGTTTTACCACTGGCTGCCAGTGCCTGGTCATGGTCTCAGGGCCCCCTTTCTTCTTTTTCCACTACACTGTATCTTTATGTAATTGTACGACGTTTGAATAATCGTCTGATTTCAAGAGAAATATTAGAGATTTTGCCGACAGAAACTTTTCCCATATAACTACGCATTTCTCAAATCTGTTTTTCCTTTTAATTTGCTTAAAACTGGTCCGAATTTCAATCATTACTATCTGGACGATAAACTCAATCTTAAATTGTTCTACCCTCAATTCTCATAATACTGTTTCAGTTTATTGTATTGGTCAAAAGAATGGTCTTTGAAAACATAAAACAAGGAATTCCTACGAATCATAGCTTTTCTGCTGGCCCAGTATGAACCGGGAGACAGACGTTCCATTGGAGTCTTAACATGACACCCAACTGCTGCTTTCAGATCTTTACTGTTTGGAAAGAAACATTCTGAGTGTATTGAACACTAGCAATCTAAAGTCCCTGCAACTATTTCTAACTTTGACAAGATGCCATGCTTAATAAACTTGAATAGGTTGATAACAATTGGCGACGCCACACCCATCCTGAAAGTATCATTTACAACGATGAATCTTCTCACTGATCTCAAAGAGAATTATAATTTATCAAAAAAGTCAAAATATACAAAGTAAAATAGGATTACAGATTTCATTAAAGAAAGGAAAACTCAGGATCAGTTGTCCCATGTATGGCCGTGAAAGGTTCCTCTCTTTTATGTACAACCAATCCATCCATCCAACCCATCAATTAAGGGGCTATCAATCATCAGGTTATCCACCCTCATGTGTTTCACTAAATTAATAGAAAGAACGGAGAAACACCCAGAGAGACCTCTCTGAACTTGCTCTTCCAACAGCAATCCCAGCTTGGTTGGTGAAAGTTTTACTTCATCCCCTTCCTTACAAAAAAAAAAATCAGAACTCAAACTCCCCATTTGCCTGCAGAAAATGTGCATCACAAAGTTATCTCAGAACATTCAGACCCAAAGAAGAGAGGATCAAGTATAAGATAACAAACAAATCCAGGCAAACAACTAATAATCGGAACTTAATGAACAGAGATAATAAACACGTCAAAACTCTATCCCACAAAAACACCTTAGTGAAGAGAATATCCTTATTGTTGATGTGCATAATGCCATCCTTGAGCGTGCATTTCCATCTGCTTTTGGTCCGTGTCACCTACTCACAAATGTGTACCACAACAAGGTTATTGTCAAGGATAACCCTCAATAAGTCTTACTTTCATAGCATCCTTATAAGCAACTTACCTTGTCAAACTGAGCTAGGACTAAATGTTGTGTGTTTTGCTCCTCTCCTTCTTCATCAATATCGTCCAAATCATCATCATCATTCTCATTCAAAGGCGGCTCATCATCATCATCTCCTCCTTCATTTTTTGCACCACCAATGGGAGTACCTGCTTGTAGATCTAAGAAAATGCACGAGTTGGAGAATCCAATATCAATACATCGAAGCTCTTGAGGAATAAAAATATCAGCAAGCCAAAGAATTAATAGACAAAAACCATCTACAACAGAATGGTTAATACTTGAACAGAGGATGTATCCACAAGACTTACCATGGCCAGCTGGTGTCACTGTGTTGTAGTCTTCATTGGCAACACCCTGATAAGGGTATAACTTTAAGATGAAAAAAAGGACACGTGTTAATAGGAAAGTTGAACTCATTGAAATGTAGAGATGCATATATCAAATGGTGAAATTGTTAAATAATCCAAAAGGTAAAGTTCAAGTTTGGAAGTTCGACTGTAATGACATGAATGTTGTACAAGTAGAGTTTTGTGGTTGTCCATTCAATCAGAACAAAAACTAGGCCTCTTCAATTCAACAATGACCAAAATTTTCACTTCCGATAATCCTAACCATGTCAAGCAAGAGCCTTCTTGTAGACAGTTACTTGCACCAGTCCAATACCAGTGGGGCAAAAGTTCAGCCACGTGTGTGTCACGTGAACAATCAGGACCAGAACCAGAACCACTAGGCTCCTGGACCTTACAAATAAAGATGGGTCAGTGACATAGCACTGAAATGATCACTTGCATCATACAGAGGTGTTGTAACTAAGCATATATGCGGGTAATCATGCATGAATCTATAGATATGAGACAGATGGAGGAAACCATTATTTACAATCGGTGTGGTATTTAGTGTTTACATCATCGTAACCATCAGCAATTGGGCCATCCTGTTGCGGAATTCTCGAAGAAGCCCCCATAACTTTTGCCAGTAGCTTATCAGGATTTCCAGAACCTTGGCCACGTACATTGAATGAACTGCTTCCACGACTTGCCTGCAATCCAGCAGTGTGACCAGGAGATAATTCAGAGGCTTGCAAAATGCAAGAAGTAAAATGTGCCATCTAAGAAGATGCCACATCTGAAAGAAATAACAGAAATTACTTGAAAGACTCAACAAGGACAAAAACTTGAAGCAACACATCACTAAAATTTTACATCATCTGCATATAGCTCATTTCACATCCTCCCCACCTGCCTTACAATCAATCTTTGGAGGATATTCATGACACAAACTTCGGACATGCTGCTTATAGTTTGACCTGGGAACTACATACTACACTATCAAGCAAATAATTTTCGGAAATGTCCAGCGAATCCCAAGTCTATGCTTGACCATCATATAACGCTATAAGTGCAACATATGGGAATTGGAATTGATAGAAACAAAAAATGCAACAGTAGGACCACTGTCCATAGAAAAGTCCCATGCACCAATCTGACATTGAAAACGATCTATAGCTGAAGGGTACAGAATAGGCTATCAAGAAACAAATTTTGTCACAAGAGGTTTGTGAAGGCACCAAATAACACATGTACGGTGACCAAGGAATTGAATAACAAGTCAGGTTCTCAAAAAATATTTCATAGACAGCACCTCAACCAGAACTTTGTGCAGAATTTGCAATTGATGAAGTCGAGGAGAACATAGAATACAGTGAAACAACCAACAATTCAAGATTCAAAGAGCAAAGGGCAACAGCAGCCATATTACTGTCACTACAGTTTGAAAGGAATTTTAGGAATACGTTTCTTTCAGGATCACATTATAGTGACAGATCACATCATGATTTGTTCGTCCAAATCCTCTGAAGGAGAGCGCACAAAGCCATCCAAAAGGTATTATTGGCTTATTGCACAAGCTCTAGGAGTGACAACCACTAATGCTCATCAAGGACAATATTTGCAACCATGAAATTTTTTGAAGAAAACAACCAAATTCAAGAACTGCTAGGATATCCGCAAAAGATGATAAGTGTCTAGGTTGAATTCACTCACACAAAGATGCTCAAGTAAAGTGCCCTCTAACCAGGAGAAGTTCTGTTATCACAGGACATTTGATATAAATGAAGGTTTTGAATATATTTTTCTGCATTTTTGTCCCTAGTGTAAGTGGGGTCCACATGGCAAATTCTTTAACCTGAGACAGATCATGCACGCATCCATATTGTACCCTAGGAAAATGTAGGCACCGTTGTACCTCTTGAAACTAAGGCCTTCTTGGTAGAAGAACCAGGCTCTCAAAAACAGATGCGACTCTTAGATAGTCCTACTAAGTCATGTTTTCTCAGAAGGCAAATCTGTGTCTCTTCCAAAACTGACATATGGATGGTCATTGGTCAATTAAGAGTTGTTTCTTAACAATGCAACTTCTTTTTGTTAACAGCATAACTTCTCACATAAGGGTGATCCAAATATGCACACACAAGGCGGTGAGGGAGTGTTCATTCGAATAGGATAAACATCACTATCTTCAAGCGCTAGTCCCTTGTTCTGCATGCATGAATTATATGGAGGAACAAAAACAAAACTTCTAACACAATGAAAAAGAAGGAACAAAGCTAAAATTTCCAACAAAGATAAGAAAAAAGGAACAGTTACAAGAAAGAGAATTAAAATAAAGGAATATCTGATCCATGCATAATATCATGAAAATGGATACAAAATTTTGACTGCTACTTAGTATCAACACTCTTTAAGTTTTCTGCAGGTCATGAGCTGACCAATATTTATTCAGAAATTGGACAAATGAGGAGATTCATTGGCCAACTTCATAGACATGACGCAGTCGCATTAATCAGAAATCTAAGAACTATTATAGAACAAGTGCAGCCTTCATGTGAGTATGTCCGTATGCCTTTCAAAAGTCCTTTTCATGCCATTCTTGTAATTTTTGGGCATCTTGCGATATACACCTTCAATAATAAATTCTATAGGAACACAAATATTGATTTCCTTGGCATCACTATTTTTCACGTAGACAGTGATAACCAACGTGACATCCTTGATACACAATATGTCATGCAGGAAAGATGAAAACGTTTTAATTTCGCATATCCATATGGGAATAGGCTATGAGAAAGCACCTCCGATTGAAAAAACTCAAATGTAGCATCTCCAGCCCCATCTTGCTGCGGTAGATATCCACTTGTATGAAACTGAGGAGGAAGCTCTTCACGTTTCCGCTTGCCAGAAGACATCGTGAAGAAATCCTGATTCAACTCCCAATGTTAGGATAAGTAGTTACACTACACGCAGTCTCAGAGAACTAGGATACTATTTCCCTAACCAAGGAAAACTAAAGGACAAATCCGCTAAAGAAATAACGTAACTCATGTTCACTTTTTCAACTACATAAATAATCCCTTGTTATGAGCTACCAATAGCAGGGAACACTAAATGAAAAAGAATGTATAGTTGAAAAAATGGAAAGTGTCTATAAGCATTATCTGATGAAAAGATCACCTGTGTCGCATTAGGATTAGGAGTTCCTCTATCTAACTCATCCCGCCCTTCCACGTAAGCTACAATATATAACCAAAATGACTACAAGTTTTTGATGCCAGAGTCAAGAATGTTAGGAAAAAAGACCATTGTATTTAATTTAGCCAAGCTTAATATACTTACCAACATTAACATCAACACCAAGAGGTCTTTGGTTCATCCAAGGGGAAGGAGGTTGCTGCAAGAACAGGAAAAAAAAACGTTACGACGCCTTTAGCATAGCCAGGAAAACATTTTCCAACACATAAAGGTCATCTAACACACAAGAATTCAAGGAACATAAAGGGAAAAAAAAAAAAAAAAGAAAAAGCACTAGAATATGAGCTTACCATGTATGGACTAGGCCTTCCAGGTTTCAACTCGGTTGTTGCGCCCCCAGTATCATGAACAGGATACTCACTAGGTGTGGGAAGGTTATACATCGAGTGTTCTGCAGTTCCTGGTAATGGTGTTTGAATGGGAGTCTGCAATGGTGTCTGCCACGAAAATATAAACAAAAACATGAAATCCAGAAGTTGGTTTTTAAATCAAAATAACTTGAAAATCGAACATTGAGCGCAAAAGTGAAGCTCACCGGTGGAAATAAAATCTCAGCGGTAGGAGTTTCATACTCTTCTGTCCCTTCATAGGGCACATTTAAATCATGAACAGGGGTAATAGGTCCACCAGCAACAGGCTGCTTAGGCATAGAAGACCTCTCTATCGGACCACATATAGCACCGCAATGCATCATTTTCATTTCCCAAAGCTGAAAAAAATTCCATAAATCACTAAATATGAAATTTTATACATTAAAAATGCTAACCTTCTGAAGAGAACAATCAAACCCTAGAAAATCAGAAAATCACAGAAATCCATTGAAATAGAGAATATATATACTTATTTACATAAAAAAAAAAACCCATCATCATTGAGAGATATCAAACCTTAGAATTTCAGACAGAAGATTAAGAGAGAGAGAATCGGATAAAAAAAAATGGAAACCCAAAAATTACCGCTTGAAGCTCATTGAGAACACTGTCTTCTGCACCAGATTGGATGAACTCATCTCGGACTTTGTTTATAACGTCTTCGATTACATGAATGTAAACGGCACTAGTTGTCGTAGCCATTTCCGATGATCTGAGAAGCTCTCAACAACGTAGATTTTCTGGAATAAAAGACGAAAAGGGGCAGTTAGGGTTACAGGTTGCAGGTGGAGAGTGCGGTAAATTTGAAGAGAGTGGATGAAAAAAGCATCGGAGAGAGATTTGCAGAGTGGTTTAGGGTTTGGTCCTCTCAACTAGCTCTAGAGAGAGAAGAAGAAGGAAGGGAAGAGGGGCGGACAAGAAAAAAAGAATTAAAGGGAGCAATATAAATAGGTTTGCATCCGGTTATAGTGCTGAAGACACGTGTCAAAATCAGCATGCTCAGACCGCTACATAGTCTTTTAGTTTTGGTCCATGAGAAAACGCTATCAATTGTTTTTGCATGGCTCGAGAATACTTTTGCTGTCTTCAACGACTATTTTGCTTTCTAAAATGACCAATAGAAAATTAACATCTGGAATCTACCTTCAAACTAATGTAAAACACAAAATTTGGCCAAACCTGGTTACACCTACGGGCCTTCACCACGTCGGTTGGACGTATTTCATATTATACAGCATTTTTCTTTATGTTAACACCATACTGATCTTACACTCCCTAACACTGGTACGTTAGTCCACAAAAATGATGCACGATTGATGTAAATCTATGTGATGAGAAGATTGTCCTTACAAATATGAGTCCCGATCTGCTTACAGCCTTAAATATACAGGTTGTGTGTACATGCTCTTGTGGGGCCCATGTGAGATCGATCTAAGGGCTGAGATTTTGTAGGAATGTTCTCCTCACCATGTAGATCAACTTCACCAAAAATCAGTTTATTCTAAAACTTCTAACCCCATCAAATATTAACACTTTTTCTCATCGTTCATTTTTCACCGTTAATTTTTAAACAACTTCCTATCAATTTTTGATGGGGCTATAAGTTTTAGAATGTGTTGATTTTTGGTGAAGATGATCTACATGGTGAGAAGAAAATTGCTACAAAATCTCAGCCCTTAGATCGACCTCACGTGGGCCCCACAAAAGCCTATATATTTAAGGTTGTAAGCCGATCCGGACTCTACAAATATTATGCCTTAACCATATTTAAAAAACGGCGCTAAAAGATGAGTGTAAATAAAGTGTAAAAATAAAATAAGTAGTAGGATATGTAAAAGGTTTAAGATAATGGTTGGAACATGTAGAATATGGGTGGAAATATCCAATCCCATTTGTCTTCTAGTTGTGTGTGGCCAATGACAAACAGCTTAAAAAGATTACTTGAGCTATTTTGGAACCTCATTAAAAAGTTAAAACTGAGTAGCCATAAAGATGTTTCTCAAAATTCCCCCACTTAAATGGTGAGCGGAAAAAATAAAGAAAGGAAGTTCTACGTCACCCCCAACTATTTCTTTGTTAATACCCCACTTATTTTTACATTTCGATTGTACTGGTGTATGAGTTCATGTGAAGATAATCCGAATTGTAAAATATATGATTTTAAATTTAAAATGAATGAAATTTAGATAGTGTTAAAAGTTTTTGAACGATATAAATTATTGTGAGGATGGTACGTGGTAAGTAGATTATCCTTACAAAAAAAATTAAAAAGACCTTGCATCACTCATCTCTTAGGGACCTTGGGGCTTGAAGACCCCACTTCATGGAACTGATCTAAGAGCTTATTTTTTGTGAGAGTATATCCTCATCAATATGTAGATCATGCTTGATGGGTTAGAAGTGATTTCTGGCATCTGGACATAAAATGTGTTGTGCTCATTTGAGGTATGTAGTTTTTTGCACTGATTTTATTTTTGTCTGTCAACATTACTGAGCAAAATCCGATGAGAGTTCCGGGCACTAAACTAAAAACAAATTGAAGCTACAAACCAGTTAGCCTGGTGTTCTAATGGATAATATGCCTCACTCTCTTGATCATGGCAGATACATCTCTCATACTAGGTCTCTCTTCGGGTGTTTCATTTGTACATAATAAACCGATCTTTATGACCGAAACAACGCAATCCTTTTTCCACATTTCACAATCATCCTCCACCAAGTTATCATCCAAAATCTCCATCACTCGATCAGGAAATGCCAACTCCGTCCATTTCTTAAGATTCAATCCGTCCCTGAATACCTCATTCGTGGGCCTTTTCCCAGTGAACATCTCGAGTAGAAGGATCCCATAACTGTACACATCGCCTTTCGTCGACACTCCTCCGCCTAAACCATATTCTGCAGTGAAAAATGAGAGAACTTTTACAATTTGTGGTTTTCATTTACTTTTCTAGTGAAAAAAAACTTTTATGAAGAGTAATTTTGCGAGTTTTGCAAAAACGGCCATACCGACTTGCAAGTATTGACATTATAATAGGATACATAGATATATAAATGTATGTATAGTAGAAGAACGCTATGAACGAGTACCTGGTGCAATGTAGCCAATGGATCCTTTTAATCCGAGGGTGCTATTCGTGTGATTATCAGAAGAATTCAAATGAAGCATCCTTGCCAGTCCAAAGTCACAAACATGAGCAGTCATGTCCTCATTCAGCAGGACATTACTTGGTTTAAGATCACAGTGCACAACAGCAGTTTCACACTCATGATGCAAATACTCCATTGCAGATGCAACATCTATTGCTATATCCAACCTCTGCTGTAGAGTGAGCCACCTTCTTTCCTCCCCCAACAATTCGTGACTTGAAGTGTTGTATAGCCAATTTTCCAAGCTCCCATTTGGCATGAATTGCAGCACCAATGCCTTAAACTCGCTCGTTGAGCACGCAGTTATGATCTTAACTAGGTTTCTATGTCGAATATTTCGAAGAGCTTCACACTCTGCTAGAAAGCTCTTTGAAGCTCCATGCTGGTCCATGTTAAAGACCTTGATAGCCACTACAGTCCCATCTCTTGCAACTCCCCTAAAAACAGATCCAAAGCTTCCTTCTCCAATCAAATTTTTTGAATTGAAATTGTCAGTTGCAGCTCTCAAATCATAGTAGGAATATAATAATCTGTTGGGATTCTTAATTGAACTATCTTCAGTGTTTTTCGCATTGCTTTTTGATTTTGCTCTCCAATAAAAGAACAAGAATACAATCAAAGAAAGGAGAACAAAAAGTGCCACTGAACCCACCAAAACACCTATGATCCATCTCATTTTCGATCTATTCGAGTGCCTTTTAGTTGCAGCACAGTGAGGTAATCCCAGTTTTGGTACCCCACCACAAAGTTTCTTGTTTTTGTCTAGAGAAACAATGGTTGAGTTTAGAAAGATCCCTTTGTTGGGTACCTCTCCTTGGAGCTGATTGACAGAGAGATTCAAGAGCTGAAGGAACTTTAGTGATTCTAGAGAAGATGGAATTGTGCCAGACAGACTATTAGATGAAAGATCAATGTACTCTATACCTTTTAACTTGGCTAGTGAGTCAGGAATTGATCCTTGAAAAGAATTTCTAGACAAGTCTAGATACAGAAGATTCGAACAGTCCCCGATAGTAGGTGGTATGGTCCCTGATAGGTTGTTCTTAGAGATATCTATGGCTTGTACCATTTTCAAATTGCCAATTTCAGTAGGTAAAGACCCAGTTAGATAGTTTGATGATAGATTGAGAAGTGTTCCAAGACTTGGGAAAGCAAAAATTTCCTTGGGTATTTCTTGATCTAGCCTGTTGAGAGAGAGATCCAAGTATTGGAGGGATTGGCAATTTGAAAGGCTAGAAGGTATTCTTCCTGAAAAATTGTTGGTGTTCAAATCCAATTCAAACAGTTTGGTCAAGTTTCCAAGTGATTCGGGTATCGGTCCTGATAAATGGTTCAAGAACAAGGAAAGTCTCTGTAAATTCTTAAGATTTGCAATTGTTGAAGGGATTCTTCCAGTGAAGGAATTTGATTCCAGAGCCAACAAACTCAGGCTACCCAAGTTCCCGATTTCTGCTGGTATATTTCCTTCAAAGTGGTTTTCTGCCATGACTAACAGGGAGAGTTGGCGAGAGAGATTACCGATTGAGGCGGGAAGTCGACCTGTTAGCTGATTTGTAGCTACAGAAAATACTTGTAGAAGGGTGGAATTCGCCAGGGAACCAATAAATTCTAAACCATGTTCATCATCACTAACTAATTCATTGATCTCTAGATTCAGAATCTCTATGTTAGGAAGATTTTGCAGTAGAGGAATTCCTCCTGTAAATCTATTGACAGAGAGATCAAGGCGTTCGAGGTTTGAAGCATTAGAGAGAGATGCAGGAATGGGTCCTTCTAGCAAATTCCCACCCACAAAAAGGGTTCCAAGTCTTGGTAATTTAGTGAACAAATCAGATGGAAGACGATCTGAAATTCGATTCTTTGCTAAACTCACGATGATCAAAGAAGAAATATTGTAAAGTGAAGTAGGAATCTGACCTGTAATATTGTTATCTGCTAAGTGTAGTTGCAACAGAAGATGCAGACGACCCAATTCAGGTGGGATTAGTCCATGAAGATTATTAGACATTAATATAAGATTGTTGAGAGATGAAATATTTCCAAGCGAAGACGGTATAGTACCAGTAAGGTTGTTCTTTGCAAAACTCAAGTCTTCAAGCTTTGATAGCTCACCCAATTCAGGTGGAATTGTTCCTTCAATTCGATTCTCAGAAAGATCAATAACGCGAAGCTTAAAACAATATCTAAGAGACGATGGAATGGTTCCATGGATGGAATTGGAAGCTACAATTAGTGTTTCTAAGCGAAATAGCCGTCCTATTTCTCTAGGAAGAGAGCCACTAAAGCTGTTGTTTTGCAGGTCAAGAACGCGAAGAAAGGACAGATTTGTAAGGTGGGGTGAAATAGTACCACTTAGAGAGAGGTTTCCAAGAGCTAGACCGGTGACTCTGAGCTTCTTAGGATTGCAAAGAACACCATTCCAATTGCAGAATGATGTGTTTAAACTCCAAGTGTTGAGAATTCCGTTAGGATCATCGGTTATTGAGGACTTGAACGAAAGAAGAGCGTCACGGTCAGTTGAGTTGTTGAGCATAGGTGGGGAGAGAGATAGAGAAGGGTGATGAAGAGAGCAGAAGAAGATAGTAAGGATGATCATAGGAATTGAAGCTTTCATGGTTTTACAGTTATGGTTCAGTTCAGTTAGTAAGGAAAATGATTTATATAAACAAGAGAAGAACTGCAAGTGTAATTTGAATAATGAAAGAGACAATTTGAGGATTCAAAAGTCAGAAACTCTTATCAGAAATCCACCATTAGTTGACTTCTTTTTACTCAATCCTTCATATTATATTCAGTCAATTGAACTCCATCCACTTCATTTTTTGATTTCCAGCAATTTTTTTATTTATTTTTTTGTGGTTTTGATAGTGTTGATGGTTGGTTTTCAACTATTTGCACATTCTTTACATATATGGCTGCTACCTAACATGATGAGCTCATCCTAACCATAGGATTAGTCAAACGTTCAAATTAAGATGTCATGAAATCTCTGAATGTTCAATGTAAAATTGGCAAATAAGTCAAAAAAAATTGACTTCCATCTGAAATCTGAATGTAGTCGAATACCAGGCTTTTTTGAGTTTCTCTTCCAAGTGCCAGTTTTAGCATATTTGTGTTTTTATGATTCTTTAATTATTTAAATGGTAGTCAATTCAAACCTTGATTTCAGTTTTACCATTACCTTTATTAGGATTTACTGATTTAGGTTCCTCATCATTCACTGTCAAAAAAAAAAGGTCGCAGAGAAACAAACCACCTTTTGTCTGGGTTCGCGCAAATGTTTGCACATACATTATTGCAAACGTTTGCACTTTCAAACTTATGTGCACCATTAGATATTTGAAGGAAAATGCAAATTCATACCACCTTTAAGTTTTAATTACTTTCATTTGGAACACCTACTAATTGAAACAAATATTTGCCATCAGATACTACACCAAGTACCCGCAATTTGACGAATTTGTCACTGAGTATTTGCAATTGCAAATATTCAGGCATACCATGCAGGACCTAAGCTTCTGAAACTATTCGTTCCCCTTTTCGTTAAAACAGTAAATCCGTGGGACTTCATAGTCTAAAGAACCATGTGCTACACCATTAAATCAGGGATCCTTCGACAGATTAAATTATAAATAGGCCAGCTCAAGAGAAACCACATAGAGATTTAAGTCCAGGGAATCCTCAGCTACAAGATTATCCTTAAAACATATAAATATACATATGCATTCCACACGTCTAATATTTTAATACAACCCGAGTTACCATAGTTCTGAAGGTTGTTTTTCATGCACTATTAATATTAGTTTTGAAGTTATTTTATTTAATAGTGTATTTGAATAATACAGTTTGTCAAAAAAACACTAAAGAACCAAGACCAACAACAAAGCTGCGACTTTTGGCACACTACTCTTTTGGGCTTGTGACTATATGTGTTCCCAACAGCACATTTTTTCTGGGCCTTCTCCTCCATTGAAGCAAGCCAGGCCGAGCTGCCCCAAAAGAATCTGAATTGGGCTTTGGGACTTCTAACTTCTTCTTGTTTTAGAATGGAGGTCATCTATCTATCTATTATATAATAAAGAGATCTCTTGTATAAATCTGTAATTTTGTAATCCAATGAACTGAAATGAAGAATTAAAGGAAAAAATAAACAAAAAAAATGATCAATAGTTATATACAAAATTACAGATATATGTTGAACGAATGGTTTTATATGACATCTTTCTTACTTTCTATTCTTTCATCTATTTCACTAACAAAATTAAGCAAAATTTGAAAAAGAAAAAAGAAAAAAAAAAAGGCGTAATTTTTTTTTTCTTTAATCTTCAAATTGAAGAAAAAAAAAAGAAGATTCACTCAATTTTAATCATCACCAGATGATGAACAACGCAATTCGTACCTACAAATGCAACTCAGCCCCACCAAAACCTCAGCAATGGCTGCTTCCGTCTTCTCTATATCCGCAAAATGCAACGTCTGTATCAACAACAACGTTGGTTTCGCATCGAAATTCTGCTTCTCGTAGTTCCTCTCCGAATGCCACCTCACTGTATTGTGTGCCAAGGGCGCAAGCCACCCCAATATCACCCTCAACCCATCTCTCAACCCTTCTGCTAACGAATCATCATCCCACCAATCCGTTTCATCTTCCTTCCTCAACAGATTCTTCAGCTTCGTCGTCACCGATATCTTCAGATTCACCGGCAACATCTGATACAAATCCTTCCGCCCGTACTCGCTAATAGACGACGGTGACTTCAAGTACCTCTCCATGAGCATTATCACATTGGCGTATCTTAGCGAAAGCCCTGAACCTCCAACCGTCGATGATGGCGCTTGCTGTGATAATCTACAACTTGGTTTTCCTATTCCAACGAACCCGATATACGGATTCTCTTTAAACCCCATTCCGAAACCGATATTTTCAATTCGTGACGGTTTTGAATCTTTCGATTCACGACTCCAGAACCGTACTAAACCGTGCTTGGATGGAGGTTTCAAAATGGGTCCTGATTTCGAGATGATGTGTTCCTTTCCCGATTGTGTATGATCGAAATCTCCTATCACCGGTTGTGAATAGACTCGGACGTGCCGTGTCGAAACGGGAGGGAGAACAGAGTTGTAATGTCCGAAAACGACACAGAGTCGAGCGTATACGATACAAACGATTCGAGCCATTAATCCAACAACTTTGTCGAAGGTCTGGTTCCAGAGAGAGATGTCTCTGAGATGTCGAACATGTTGTCTTTGCCACGCTAGTTTTTGATCTAAAAGCTCTGAATTTGATTTCTGTGCCATTGCTGCCGCATTGCTTTGATTTCTCCACTGGTTTAATTTCCGATCAGATGCTTCCAATTCGTTAAGGATTTCTAATCCAGAATACAAACCTGATGTAGCGGTGATGAATTTCTCCAATTTGTCGATGATCTTCTCAATCTCTTTGGATGAAAACTCTAATTTACCTAAATCGATGAATCCTAACTTGAGATCCGCATAAACGTAATCGAATTTGATTAATCCAGGATCGGAGCATCTTTTCCCTAATCGAGAGATTGCAACCACAACGCGATCCAGATCTTCGATCCTTTCCGCGCAGGCAAGCTTGAGAAGGTAATCTTCATCTCTGGAATTCAAGTATAAAATGCCTTCAGATCTCACGAGCTCCTTACGTAGCTTCAGGACTTCTTCGTCTGAGAGGGATTTGTAGAGAGAGAGGAGACGCGACATGGTTCTAGCTGTTTCGAAGCCGAGAATTCCTAAAGTTCCAACCTTTTGGTCTTGCCGGGAACAATGACGGTTCTGATTCTTGAATTCGGAATTGGAAGAGCGTTTCAGGCCAATACCGATGCCGACGCGATTCCCTAGGTCAGATAGCCACGTCATGGTGGCGACCTGCCCAGAGTCTCTCTCTTTCTTCTTCTCCTCCTCTTTTAGATATTTAGGGTTTTAAAATTAGGGTTTCAAATGAGGAGGAAGAAGAAGAAAAGGTTATTTCAGGGAAGATATTTTCGATTAGGCCATTGTTATTTTTGGAGAATCGCCGACGCGTGAAGACCGCTGGGTTACAGAGGAAGAACCGGAGAGGACCGGTGAGGGTAAGAGACAGAAGAGAGTATTTTCCAAAGGAGAGTTTCAAGTTTAGCGAGAGGGAGGGAGGGCAGGCGTTTACCGCCACGTAGGATTAATGCTGTTAAGTCGGTTGAGCTATGAAAGAAAATTTTGCTACAAAGAAAGGTATTATTCATTTGTTCCTTCCTTGCGTCCTTACCTATGGGAAACAACAAGACAGATTTAACATAGTACATAGAAATCCATGAAATCAATCATGTGTGCATTATAAATGTCTGATCTGATAGATACTCTTTTTTTAAATTATTACACGTGCTTCAAATCCAGCTAATAAATCATCCATTTAAAATGCTAATCATCTTTGTTCTTATATATTTTAATAATTCTACGTCTAATTTGTTAAAAAATAAATAAAAATTGAATTAAGCAAAGATTTAGTCGTCCTGTGTGAATGGTAGCTCAGATGCGGCTGCTCATCTTAGGCTTTTTAATTTTTAATTTCTTACGTTGTTGACCACCGATCCAATTTGGTCACCATAATATGAGAAAAGCTAGTCATGGTCAAAGTTTGATGTGTTTTTTGTTTTTTAATTTAGAAAACATGAGAGCTAAAGTTAGCTGGTCCAATTGTGGTCGCTTCTAAGAAGGATTGTTGATTTAAATCAACACCGACCATATCCTTTTTCCCCTAAAAAGGGGAAAAAAAAAAAACATTAAGGACTTCTCCTCCTTCTTTAGGAAGCATGGGTTCCTATTGCTGCCGATTTCTCTTTTTTTTTTTTCATATATATGTGCAAAATTCGCACACTAATTCATTCAACTTAATGATAAATGGTACTGTTCTCAATGACGCTTCTTCCTATTACTAAAAATTGCAAATGTTACTTTAGCGTCGGGTCGCTGTATATCCAAAGTTTAGTTCCATATACACCAAGAGAAAAAGAACATCTAACACAAAGATGAAGGAAAACCTATCAATTTGTGAATATATACTTGTTTTTATTTTGTGGTTTTTTATTTCAAAATTTACGAAAATTTTATAGTCGGTTTGGACAAAAGATTTGGGGGAGGAATTTTGTGGGGATCAGAGATTTAGTGGGAAAATCATGTTATATTTTTCCTCAAAATCTCTGGTCCCCACAAAATTCCTAATTAAAATCCCTTGTCCAAACAGACTATTAGTGAATATATATCTGTTTTTATTTGTGATAATTTTTAAAAAAAATCTATTAATAAATTAAAACAAAATTCAAGTAATAAACCTCTTACATTACTCTTAGAATTTTTTTTTATATTATTAAATAAGCTAAAAAATAATTAAAAAGACTTTGATATAAACGTCAACATCACATTTTTAAATGATGTTTGATTTATAGGCTAGATCATAGATTTAAGCATTTTTTTACAAGATATTGAACGCAAAGACTCCAAACCTAATTTTCCTGCCGACTTTCATGAACGGTGGATTTCTTCTTTTTCTGATTTTCTCTTTCTTTCTTTTCTTTCTTTTTGCTTTTTTTCTTATTTTCTCTTTCTTTCATTCTTTTTTGTGGCATTTTTTTTTCCATTAACATGGGTCCGTCTTCCTCATTTACGGGATATGTACTTCCATAGACAAAAGAGGGGTGGGTCCATGAATGTATCCGGTCCCACCTAACTTTTGATCTGATTTTCTTTTTGTCCTTTCCCTGATCAGCCAGCATTTCAATTTCCATCATCCGACAAAAAAGTAGAGTGGTAAGGAGGGGAGATTTCACACGCACGGATCGATGATGCCTTATTTTGACCCCGCTCCATAATCTCCTTTTGTAAATCGGTAATGCTTGAGTTACAGCAAATTCCTACAGAATTTGCTACCACTCAAGCATCCAACGGTCAAAGTGATTTGCATCTCCTCGTATTTCGCATCCCATCCTAAAGTGTTATGAATCTCACCGTGAAATGTGCCTGCTGTAGCAAATTCGGTAGGGATTTCGGTAGCCCTAGCACTACCGTTTGTAAATTTGTTTCTATCCTTCATTTTTGATGTGGACTTGTTGAGGTCCCATTGTATTGAGTTTGTCGGTCATTAAATTTCTATAAACAGTACTTCTCAAATGCAAGTGCGCCCACTTTCTTTTTCTTAGCACCCGAGTAGTCTGGACTTTGCTCAGAATCTTCATGCCATTCATTGATCACATAGATATAGCATAACATCTAAGAACTGGGGCATTCAGAAAAGGATTTTAAATTAAATCATTTTTCTAGACACATTTGTGTGGAATTGGGGGCTTAATTGTAGTCATAAGATCGAGTGCAAAATAAAAGAGCACAACATAATAACATGGCAGTACATGCAGCTTCAGGGACAGGTCGGCACTTTGTTCTAAGAACAGATCATAGTCGCTGCATCAGATGACAATTAGAGGCCATCTCAAAACAAGGACCATCATTCAGTCGGAGCAAATTGAATTGTTCTAATTAGCCTATATTCAGAAGATAATCAATATTGACAATCAAGTAAAGAAATTGAGGTTAACTATATATCAACATTAATTTGTCCAGCTAGCTAATTATCCCGACCAGAGATTCATTCGACGAAAATTCTTCCATAAAAATAAATTATACCCACTTTAATCTCATGGACATCGATCCAGAAATAATCTGGAGGAGGAATCCCAAAACTTACACAGTTAAAACCACTTGTTTTGAGACATTTTAGTACTGTCAAGAGGGCTAATTAACGCGACATAAATGTATAATCTGACTTTTAAAAATATAGTATGAAAATAAGATACAGAGAAAGGGTCATAAATTTCCTGGTTTATACAGAAAGCTATATAGTTCGTACCCTCCATTCTGAAAGCCACTCCAAGTTATTCTCCTTTGCATTTCCTTCCCATGATCAACTTTTTAATTTGCTCCTCCAAGTAGTCCATTGACCTGGGTGAACAGTCCATAATTCAACAAGCCAATATATTTCCTCTGCACAACAGAATTGATTGAGAAATTAAGAAAGCTTATAATTAAGAAAGGGAGAGTTCAAAATTCAGAAATAACATAAATTTTGTACTTGATGCTACCAAGGTTCTCAAACATTAGCTATATATTTGCTCAGTACCCATGGAATTTTATGAATTTGCCAAAGTAATATCTTAACGGCCCAGTACTGATTCTTACCATCCTGGCCGGGACTAGCTAGCTTCCATTGAACTAGAACTGTTTTAGAGCTAGCTCAACATGATATTGAGCTCATCATATTGAACTGCGTTGATTATATATGTACTGAACGTATAGGATGCATGAAAAGTGATCCACAAACATTTCAAAATTTATAATGATATATATTGAGATAAATCTCTCCTCATCACATGGCTCAACCCTTAACAAAAGCAGACCTGAAGTAGGTGACACTCATGCAAATTTCAGATAAGGTGGCTAAGTACTGCTGACTAGTTCACCTAGACATCAACTATATATAACGTATAAGTTAAACCAGACCATAATTTCATGTTGGAGAACAGATGCTTCATCAATGTTAAAATGAGTTAATAGCTAGCATAAATATCATGACATGGGTAGTTTTTCCTCCTCCATAGATGTCTTAGTTTAAGTTTTAATTTGCTTGGGTTCAAAAACTGTCCCTAACAAAAAAAAAAAAAAAAGGTAACTATGGAGTGGAACCAGGACGCTGATCTAGTAAACACAACTCACTAGCCAGGCCAGTACTATTGCGGACAATAATTCAAGTTATTATGTTCCTCATCAGCAAAACACAATGAAGAGTTCATTTAAGGGATCATTTTATGAATATTGTTCAGTGAACAGGACTACCCGAATTCACCAATCTGTAGCAGAAACTGAAATTACCGACAAGGTCGGATACCCTCCTACAACAACTATTCAAACTTCCATTAACTAGCTGACTGCATATATAAAAGTAAAAGTTTGTGTTTAGTAGTCTTATTATATACTCGGTGCATTGGATAAAAAGATCATCAACATTTTATGTTATTTTTTCACGGATTGGTGGACAATGATGACAATTTTCATTCTAAATCGGCTAATTACCACATCACAAATGCTGACTACTGAGGAAATCATGTCAAGTTCATGCTACCACGAGTGATGGTCTTATTTAGTATAAAATTCCATGACATCTCCCTCTTATAACTACCTATATCAGAAAGTAATGAATAATGAAGTGAATGAGAGCAAAGATTATTAAAGAGAAACTATCCAGATTTAGAATCTTATTATATACATGGGATGTAAATCCTATCAAAATATTTTAAATTCATGAGAAAGAGTCTATGATCTAACAGCAAGTATGCCTTTGGAGAATCAAATAGAGTTTCTTTAGCGAGAAAGATGAAGAAGTTATTACGCAACATACAACACATATATAGAAAGACATAAAAATCACATTCTGAACAGGAATTATCTAGTATAATTTAGTAAAAAAAATGAAAAAAATGTATACAAGACAAGTTAATACTAAAATGATACAACAAGCGTACAACAAATATTCACAAATAAAAATAATTCCTATTAACTTATGAATGCTAAAATGCACAAGACAACTTTCTTTTTCTTCATAATGTTAGGCTTTCTGTTTAATAAATATTTAACAATTTGTGAAGTGATAATTTCCACCCTCGTAACATAAGTGGTGCTACGATCATAGCAAATAACAGCATGTTTGTTTTTGTGTGTGGTTGGGGGAAGGGGAGAAAGTAAGCTCTCCAAGATCATTGCACCATAACAAATCGATTAGTGAAGCACAGTGCCTTGTCTCCTCTTAGGTCTGCAGCAACCCTTCAAAGGAAAGCTATATTCAAAAAATTATTGTTCTTTTTTAATATATTAGAAATTTGATCATTATATATATTGAAAACTATGCCCTAAAATAGGCTTTGCGACGTGGAGCATTGAATTGCACATAACATAACAGATCTGCAGAATCATCCCTATATATGTGCATAAAAACTATGTGCAGAGATGTTATTCCAAACCAACTCCATCAAACCCGTAATTAAAGCCAAATGCTGAACAATTCAATTAGAAATTTAGTTACTTAGTTTTGTCAATTTGGCAATAATTTCGCAGAATTGATATAAAAAACCAATCCCCAAAAGAGTGGGATATCCCAACTATATATGTGTATGCAAATGATTATAAAGCCTAATCAATATGCTAAGCTGGAACATGTTATTACTCATTGCAACTCATCAAATCAATATCAATATGTGCATTTATCAAAGCGCCCTTGTAATTTGAGATACATACTTAATTAATTAAGCATATGAGATAAATCAAAAGTAAGATAATTCAAAAATGGAAAAAGGAAAAATGAAGTACGGGCTTACTTACCCCTTAACGCCTATCATCATCGATCTCCGGAAGTTATTTCAAATGGAATATGAGTGTCTCCAATTAACTCCATACATTTCTTGAAATCTTGTTGTTCCTTCTACAAAATTTGAGATAAGTTCCTCTACAAAAAGAACATCCAAAGACAAACCAGAAAGAAAACAAAGTACACAATAGAGAAAACCCTAATGAGGCCAGTAGATAGATTAACAAAACATGACAAACTAAAAACAAGAAAAGAAGCAGACTACCTTGCTCAATATGTGTACAAGGACTGTAAAAATTAACCTGAACAAACAAAGCATTCATAAAACAAAGGGTAACAAGCAAACGAGAGACTTTGATATATATGTAGTCTCTCTCTCTTTCTCTGTCTTCGATCTGGCTTTAAAAAGATGGAGGTGGACGAGGTGGAGGAACCCAATACACATCATGTGGCATCGGACCACCACCGTTGGATTGGAGATTTGGTGGTAAATTGTAGATGGGCAATGAAGACGGTTCAGCTAGACCACCATGAGTCGATTGAGATGCAGAAACACCACTAGTACTTTCCAAATTTAACCCTGATGTTTGCTGTAATTGCGTTCCATCTCCAGTCGGCTGATCATCTTCAATAGGCAGCCGCTCGTAAGTAGCATTTGTAAAAGTTGCAGCCATCACCATCACCGGCCCTGAAGCCACTAATTCTCCCACCACACTCCCTCCCACCACCTGTCCTTGCCCACCGGCTAAGTAGATAGTCAGCCCGGTAGCAACCGGTGGCGATGGTGCCGGCAAGAACGCACCCGACAAAGATAGTATCTCGAATCGACCGTGGAGTGTAACCACGGCGTCCGGTGCAGTAGGTTGTCGGAGAGTTACATTAGTGACAACGCCGGTGCCGCTGAGAATACAAACACCCCTTTGTCTTCGCCGTGCAAAAGTGGAAATAGTCTCAGAAATGTCGCTGCCGCTGCTGATCTCTAAAACGTGGCTTCGAAGAGCGTTTGGGCTTTCCCGGGTGATGATAATTGGGGGTTTGGGTTTGTTTTTAGATCCTGCCGGACGTCCGCGGGGTCTCCGGCCACCGCTAGAGCCGTCGCCCATTTGGTGGTCGTTGTTTTGGTCATCGCCTTCTCGGTCATTATCGTCGTCATCAGGGTTATCATTGGTGGCGTTGCCGCTGCTATTAGTGGTGGTTGTGGTGGTGGCGTTGAGGAGGTCTTGATGATCTCTTCCCGTTCCAAGCCGGCCTAACCCGCCATGGTCATGACCGTCGTCTTCTGGGTTTCTGAGATGAAGGGACGGGGTAGACAACACCCTGTCAAAACCCCCCATCCCCACATTTTCGGCCCACCACCGATTTGCCATATCGATCTTCTACTTGGAATTGAAGAAACTGATAATTACTGGGTTTTGTGGTTCTTTTTTGTTTGCTGCAGATTTGAAGATTTGGAAATAGAGACAAAATAAAACCTAAGTTATTCTGGATGAACCAATAGTACCGACTCGATATTCTTTCTTTGTGAATTTGAAGTCAAAAGGAGAGGAATACCTAACTGATGATCAGAATAAATTCTAATTTTTGTTCTTTTGCTGTTGTAGCTGTAGACTGAAACCCTAATCAATACAGTTGGAGTTGGAGTTGGAGTTGGAGATCCATATATCCAAGTCCAAACAAATTAAAGAACAAAACCCATCTTCATCTTCATCTTCATCTTCATCATCATCATGAGCAGGAATTCATCGATCAGGAAGATGTTATATATTGTCTCCAGCACTTTGATTCGCCAGGCCTGATGAAAATCTTATTCAGCTACTAATAATTAACGCATCGATCTAGATCGATCTGTGTATAAAACTTTCAAGTGAAGAAACCCAATCAGTATATCCTTCATCTATATATATCTTTCTCTCTCTTCTACTTTCTCTCAGTACTAATAAACAGAAGAAGTACTATAGCAGCAGTGAGTGAAGCATGTTTGTATTCTCTGACCTCTTTATGCTTTTCAAACTTGGAAACCTCAGACCCTTCCTTCTGCGGCTATATCACTCTTAATAATGAAGCAGTAAAAGCTAGAAGTAGCGCAGCTTTGCTTGCCTTTCCAGATAAGGCAGCAAAGAAGCAACGAGTACAGGATCCAGATGATGGGTGCGTATGTGGGTGGGGTGATGCTGCTGCTTCAGTTCTGATGAGCTTCTGCTGGCTAGTTGTGGGCGTACGATAACTAACCTAAGCTACAGCACTACTACTTCTGGTGTACTACTACTACTTCGAAGCATTAATCAGATCTCATGATCATGATCATAATCATGATCTCGATATATATGGGGGGACCTCATCTAATCTAATCATCTTTATAACTCTTGTCTTCAGAGAAACAGAGATGGGCTCAGTAGCAGCTAGAGTAGTGATCAAGAGGAGACTGCTTTCTCTCTCTCTCTCTCTCTCTCTCCCCTTAAATCTTAATCAAAAATAAATTAGTATAGTTTTTACAGACAGACCCCTAGAGTAGACAACTGTATCATTTATAAAACCTCGCCTCAAAGTCTGACAACTTCTTCTTGGTACCCCCACCGTAACAACTTCTTTTACAAGCATATTGTATTCTTCTTCCTCTTCTTGTATTTTGTAGATAAGCTTTTGTGTTTTGTGTTTTGTGTTTTGTGTTTTATTTAGTTCGTTGACGTTCTTCAAATAGACCGATTTTTTTATATGTATGTTATTTATATTATTTGGATCATATATAAAAAAATTAGCTCAATCTAAGACCTCTAGCACCCTCTAGTGCCACAAACACTTAAGACTTTAATAATGTGAATGAACGGCTGATATTTAAAGTGATTTGTTTAGATGGTTAGATATTTCTGGTTGAGCTGATTTTTTATAGACATCTTATAAATAATGATAATATTATGTCTACAGAAATGCAGCTGATTTGAAAACCTCTAACTTGTAAAAAAAAACTCTTTCAAAAACAACCTTATTGTGTGCCCTAAAGGCACACGTTAACAAGACCCCTTCTTCTTTCTAGTAAAAATTATTTTCCATCAATGGGTGCACATGCTACTCCTTAGGTCTAGCTACTTAAATGATAAAGGTTTTGGTGGGTTTCATTGGCCCCCTACAACATAAAAATCACAAAATGATGTCTTTAGTTGTATTACAATATTTTAATTTTGATGTTTAGAAGGAATTAAAAAACAAAATTAAGCCACGTGTGTGTCCTGACGTGTCCATGGCTTGTCTACAACGTGTCCGCAGTGTGTCCATAACGTGTCCATCGCGTGTCCAAGTCAAATGTCGCGTGGGACACACATGTGCCGTATCAGACACGTGTCCCACGAGTGTCTGTGTCCGACACGAACTCTCAACTCAAATTAAAGTATCCGTGCTTCCGAAGTGGACACTTTTCTTTGTAGGTTGGTGACGACTTCTTTGTATTGTGTTTGATTTTTCTATTTTTTGTATACAGTGACTATCTTTTAAGAGAAAGGATCAAATGCCTCATCCAAAATTCCCTTAATCATACAAATTTTGATGAGATAATTTAAGGGGCTAATTTTTTTAAAATAAATCAATTTTTGAATATGATGATCTACATAATAAAGACATGATTTTTAGAAAAAATAAATCCTTACATCAATTTTTTTTTTATGTATGGGAGCACATGTTAGGCATTCTTAAATGGGATATCTCATCCTTTCTCGTTTTTTTAATATATGAAAATGTATTTATGTACATACACCCTTGTTATTTTAATTTGAGCAGTGATCCCGTAACAAAAAAAAGGTGGAATTTTCATTTTTCACTACTATTTACTTAAAAGTTAAAATCATCTAATCTATAGACTTTTACATCCAGATGATTTTTGGGCTGACTTTAAAGGCTTCATGATTGAAATTAACAGTACACAAAAATCATTAGCCAATTTCAAGGGGGTCCTACAGAATTTTAACTCAATATTAGATATTGCCACGTGGTATGAACATATATTATCCAATAGCATGTCAATGGGAAATTTGATGGTTCCAAACCATCCAGATGAGTAATTCCTAACCATCCATATAATTGACCCCAATAAGTTTTGAACAGGCATGCAATGCAAACCTAATTATATTTTTCCATTTATGGGCGCTTTTATCGTAAAAACCTGTTTTGACATTAAAGGGATTTAATTAATGGATTTTGTTAACACACAAAGTTGATCTCGTGTAGGTTAATTTCATGGAGGTTGAGCTAAAGCAGATTAAAGCATTAATGTTTGGTCTGACTAACGAAACGACAGAAAAGAGTAGCGATTACCTAATACAGACTGATTAATAATAAAAGATTCCTGTAATAAAGAAACAATAATTTGGGATCAAAATTTGATTTTGAATATTCTAATACTGAAATGACCGTTTTTGCATACAAAGTTGGCTAAATATAAAGACATATAGATTTAACAGCTGTCAAGATCTTGGAGCGAAATTTTTGTAAACTTGTCTACAAAATCACTGAAAAAGATATAGTTCCCCTTCCTTGTCCCCTGTTAATTATTCTTTAAGTAAGCAAGCCAGATTAATGCTCAGCATTTCTCTCTCCCTCTCTACCTATAGGTGGATAAGCTATATAGAAGAGGGATATTGTAATATATTTTTTTATGGAGATTTAAATGTTGATTTTTTTTAAGGTTGTTTTCCTTGCCATGTAAATTATTATATTTGAAAATCAATTAATTTTAAAACTTCTAACAACTTCAAATCACTGTACGAAAAATAGTAAATTTTAAGTATTTTTTTAAATAGTTGATTTTATTTGATTTTCATAAAATTTTGATGGGGTTAGAACTTTTACAAGGGGTTGATTTCCAAATATGATGATCTAGATCATAAGAAGAAAATCCCAGTCAAAAAAGTAGTTCTTAATCTTCTTTATGTGGGCTCCATAAAAAATATGTTGTAATAGTGTCGCAATAAAATATGTTGCAATATCTTTTCTCATATATATGAGGACGAGAATGGAACTAAAATATTTGACTTTACGTGACATACAAAGTTATAATCTTTTGAATAATGTTTAGGGGGTCAAAAAAATTTTACAACAAATGTTATCGCAAGTCGCAATTAACATAGCAATTGAAATGCAAGTTACATCGATCACAAAATCTTAAATTATAGACTCTCAATTTTAATTTTTTTTTCTTTCATTTTTATAAACTACTTCATTTAAGTTGGGTTCAGCATTTTAAGTCAATATATTTTGAGCCCCGTGTTTTTGTAATCTTTGAGAAGAAATTGGGTTGTAACATGTAAACCAACTCTTCGTAACATCGGATCTCGACACTGTTGATCTTAATTTATGCACAAAATGCAGCATTTTTAATCCACATTTTTCATGATGAGTTCGAGACGTTTTCTTTTGGGCCTGGACTACTCGAGACAGGAAAATTTTATATGCCCAAACTAATAGCCCGTTGGGTAAAAATTAAAATAATTGATTATGAAGCTAATAATCAATAATAAGCCTTATAATAAATTGTGAGCTCAAAAAATAGTGTTTGGCAAAAATTGTGGAATCCGTTTTACCAAAATGAGAAATAGATTTCTCATTAAAAACAGAAACAACAAAAACCTGTTTAAATAAACAAAGAATTGTTTATGAGGCTATCGGGATTGGGTCAAGATAGAAAAGAAAAAAAAAAACAAAAGAAGATGAGAAACTTCATCTCCTTCCTAACTCTGCAACTCCGCCGACTGCATTTCAAAGTAATGGTCTCTCTCCACTCTCTAACCTCTCTCCTCTTTCCTCACTCTAACATCTCTCTCCTATCTCTCTCTAACCTCTCTTTCTGTTTAGATTGTTAATGTCTCTGTAAATTTACAGAGCTACCTAGTAAAACCCGAAATGTTCTTTTGTTAATGGTGGTTACTGAAGTTAAACGCTATTATTTACTGGAGATCTTTAATTTGTGAACTATTGAGATCTTATCATTGTTTTTAGCTGGAATTATGGTGAACAAAGAAATTGATAAGCTAGGGTTTTTGTTCAGATCTCTCTAACGTATGTAGTACAACCATTAATGGATTTCAACTGCAAGAGCAAGCTAAAAGAGAGCAGGTAAAGTGTTTGAAAAAATTCTCCAAAGAGAAGATGAAAGTTTTAGTTGATTACAGGTTATAGATTGCAGGTAGTTTCGATCATAAATGTTTCTCTATATCATTGTTTGTAAAAAAACTTATAAAAAATAATTATTGTAGAATTACTTTTGGTGTAATTATTTCTAATACTAGAAATAATTCTAAAAGAAATTTTGACAAACGGGCTCTAATAAAAGTACTAGAAATCAGTGAATGATTATTGGGCTTGGACAGAATAATTACTTAAAGTTGCTAAACTGAGTACCCTTTTTCGAGTTCGTAATAGACTTGAAATCCTTTTACGGTACGGTTTACCATTCAATGGATTCATTCATTTTGGAACCAACTTTTTTTGTTTTTTTAGGGGAATTCGGAACCAATTCTAACCCGGGTCCTTTCCAACAAGGTTTCATCAGTTAGACTGGTTTTTGGGTCCAGCTCCAGCCTAATAAACCATGTTGTTGCGTACCGAAACATAACGACACCAAAGTTTCAAAGTCCTAAATTAATAAATGTACAGGATATAAACCAAATTCTATTACAAATAAATAATAATAATAATAATAATAATAATAATAAGGATTGAGATTGTGTAGGTTATTGATCGATCAGTTAGTTGATGAGTTGAGTGGGGAGTGAGAGGGAGGGTCACATGCGTGTGCCATAAAAAGTGGGTGGAGGAAGGAAGTGGGTAACAGGTCACTGGTCCCGAGTCCCGACAAGGTATCGATTATCGATTGCCAAGGTCGGAAGAAGACCATAAAATAAGGATCCTACCCTACTTCAACATCCACAACAAAACAAATTTAATTTGCTGCCTCCACAAGACTGCAAAATTTCCTGCACTTTGTGGATCTTGGGCTGTCTCTACGACCATTGAGGTGGTGGAACCCACTCATAATATGTCTGTTGGAAAGGCATTTTTTGAATTTTTAATCCCTCATGTGATATGGTGAAAAATTCTACCGGTCAGGATTTCACTTATTACCAACTCTTAAGATTATTTTTATGTGAACTTGGAGCCACTACAAGGAAGCCAATAAGGAAGTCTGTTTCACATTAGAAAGAATCTTCCATCTGCTAACCCCAAACTTATCAATAAATATCAATACTTTTTTTTTTTCTTTCAAATATTACGTTGCCACCAAATCTTCTCCAATCAAATTTGAAATTTAAAATGTCAAAATTCTTACGAGTCTTGTCTTTTGCTTTAACTTATAACGTCAATCGTTGAATTGAACGAAACTTATAACGTCAATCCTTTCAATCTGTCCAGCTAAACAGATTGAGGGCCGATATCATTTTTTGAAAAATTTTCTACTAAAAACGAAACTTAAATTCTAATACCAAACTCAGATCTTTGTTATATTTATTTGTCCTAGCAGTCTTCACTGATGAGTACTGTTTGATCAATGGAATCTAATTCATATTGATGAATTAATGTTGACCTAACCTCCTCCTAAGTTAGTGCTTGAATTGAATCTTTTCTAAATAAAAAAATAAATTTTTTTTTTTACAGAGCGGCACGTGCATCTCAAAAATTGATAATAGATGTCAGCTTCAAGAAATTCGAAAAGATACGATGGTGGGGATGATATTACCAAAGCTCAAGACCCCTTTACACAACTTATAGCTTAGCGTCAGGGGAGAATAACAACAAAAAGAACTATTTTTCATTTTGGACACTATAGGGACCCAGGCCCAGTTTTACTCTGGTAAAGTTCAGATATAGCATAATCAAATTAAGCCCAAGTTCAAATCCGGTTCTGCATAGGCCTCCAGTTAAAGGCCCACCATATCCGTATGGGATTCCATATGGGTCGTTTTAAAGGCGCCCCACATCGGCAAGCTCCGGTTATAGGCACCACCAGAAAATTACCTTCGTTGTTAATGGCATGATCCAATCTTATTGGTACCCTCCCAATATGAAACTATAAAAACACCCTAGGTATATTACGTTTTTTTTTTCGAGGTTTTATGTGAAATGGTGATGGTAAAATTTAGATTGAGGAACCAATCATCAAGAACACCTCTATCATAAAAAAATAAAAATAAAAACCCTATTTTTTTGAAATTCTTATAGAAATCTAAAATCAGAAGTCAGGAGACGGTTCTTATTACAGGGGAGCTCCTTGACGGTTTGTGTCTAACTTTTCAGCGTCGTGGTGTAGTTTTTTGTAGAAAAAAATGAACTTCTAATACCGATTCGTAGTTCTTGAACATGAAAAAAAAATCAGTTTTCAAAACGAAAATTTTCATTTTAAAAGTACAAAATGTGTAACTAAACTTGTAAGAATGTCTGAAAAGGAACTAATTCCCGGTCTTTTGGAAAAACCCTCTTCCATCAAACTTTCTTGACTTTCTTCCTTCCATTGAAGGATTTAGCACTGCCATCTTTATCTTCGACTACATCTTCATCTTCATCTTCTGTCTTTTTCTCTAAGAGTTTGACCACCTTGGGGCCCGCAAACAACATTTCCAGGTCAAATTTAAATGACCAAGTCTGACCTAACGGGCCTGCCAATAAGATTAGGGGTGCCTTTAAAATCTACCATATATGCAGGATCCGAGGTTCGCAGTGAGTGCAAACTTACCATAAGTCACAAAAAACAGCCCACCAACAAATTAACGCCAATAAAATTTTCCAAAAAGATCAAATTTGTATTGATAAATGTATGGATTTTGATTTTGAACAATAGCAAAGATGTAGCCTTTGAAACTTAAAATCCTATTTAATTTCCGTGTTCTATATCTTCTATTATTATTATTATTATTATTATTATTATTATTATTATTATTATTATTTTGGGTTAATTAAGTTACTAACGTATTTACAAGGATAAGAGCTGGGGAAGAAAGATCATCTGTAATGAGGAGTGACAGATTCCCCATGATGGCACCTTCTGATGCTGATATGTAGCACATCTTCCTTCTCATCTGAACCATTGATGATCTCACAGCATTGTCTACGTGGGCCCTGCTCAACAAAAAACACAATCCATCTCACACCTTTTAAAATGGGCTACTTAAGACTCTACGTATAAGTAAAGCCCAAAACATACAATTGGGCCAAGCCCACAAACCAGCTGGAGTTGAAAAACATTAACAAGACTCACCTTCTCCCACTCGTAAGCCTCCATTTTCGAAGCCGAGACGTTAATTTTCTTCACCGCCAGTTCAGGAACATATTCGGGCTGATCACATTTTGTTGCAGTTTCACCCAGCAATCTCGTATAAGTGGTGAACGTGCCCTCTCCGACTTCAACAACCTCGTCCAAGAAATAAGTTACCAGATGCTCGTGTGGGCCAGGTTTAACAGGCCTGGTATTAAAAGTGAAAGGATTGTTACTCCAGCTCCTCCACGTATTGAATGTCTGCATCGGAGTCCACAGGTCTTTCGCCATTACCAATGACGGGTATATCTGTACGGTGTATCCCCAGGCAACTGATATAGACCAATATCGGTTCAGGTCGTAGCATAAACTTTGTTGTAGGGTTCGACCAGGGTCCGTTCTGTACGCACCAACCAGCAATTTTAAAGAATCCAGTTGAGTCCTATTCGGAAACAAAGGCTTCACGTAGTCTAGGTGGTGGAGCGAGACTAGTGGCGCCACCGGGTGCGCCGCGAGTAAACCGTACGGGTCCCCTCGTATATCAATCTGTAATTTAGAAAACACATTAGGGGCTTATTTGTCTTTGAAGTAAATTACATTGGAATTCCTTGCCTATATTTATTCGGTGGGACCTATTAATTGCCACGTCTCACCGTAAAAATGGCAAAAAACTCTAATAATCTTCCACGTGTTGTTTTGTTTAGAAATAGTCTAACAGCAGCACCTGCCTGGGAGGGCTGGGATTCGAAAAAAGACAAAATTGGGGAGTGGAAAATTTGCCGGGAAAGATTAACCCATAACCGAACACTTGTCATCAACACGTAGGGTCAATGGGGTCCACAAAAAAGACAAAAAAGTGAATACGATATACCTGATGGAAGCCAAGTTCTCTGGTTAACGGTACACCAATCTCAGCTAAGCAAGCAAAGATCCTTTCATCAGAACCGTACAGATCTGAGTACCGAACAATACAACCATCCAACAGCTGAGAAAGCGCCGCCGCGAGAGGGTAACTAATGGCGAACCCACCACCTCCGTACGCCATACCGTACGAATGCAACATATCTTGTTCAACACTCTCTGAATTCCCACCAATGTAATACATTTGATTGTGATCGTACTTCGACAACACCGTGACTAAGTTGTCTGTGAAAAACACTGTATCATCGTCTCCCATCACGAACCACCTAACGTTCCTTAGCCCTAGTCGGTAACTTTCCAACACGATTCGAGCGATTCGAACCGCCGAGCGAGACCCGGACAAGTTGGTGTACTTTAAACTCGACGTGTTCTCCGAAACACGGTACGGCGGAGAGCCCTCTGGCCATGGCTCGTTTAAATCGGGCTTCTTGTCTAGCCAGACGAACCCACGAGTTATGTTTGGTTTCCACCATAACTCGCTGTAATGCCGACGATTCTTCCATGTTTTTGCAGAACCTCCGATTCCAAACAGGATGTGAGAGATGTTGGTTTTCTCGTGGTACTCGCCTGTATTCTGACTGAAGGTAATTTGGGGATTTTGAACTATCCGGTTACAGTCTGGGTACATGAGACAACGGCATTGGCTGGAGAAAGCAGAGAAGAAAAAGAGTGCAATTGAAGCGAGAAGTGTGATCGATAAAACCCATTTCATCAGAAGGGTGAAAAAATCTCCGTTTTTTTCGGTCGGAGGAATGAGAAATTTGCAAGCTTTGAAGGGGTCGTGACTCGTTTCTCGGATCTGAGACATTTATCTTCTACATAAAGATCAAAAAGACCTGAAAAAAGGAAATTTTTTTGAAAACCCAAAAGCACAAGAAGCTAGGATTTCTGATTAAAAAAAAAAATCGAAGCTCGAAGAAACTCTAATGGGTGGTTCATGCTTTCTTATCTCACCTCTGAGTATCTCTGTTTCGGTGATATCTTTGTTTATACGTCATGAAATCTTCTCTTTAAGCTCTCAAATCAGATTTCTAAGGTAATGAATAACTCCGTACAGAGACTGTTTCGGGGTTTTAAAACGGCGGGTAGGGTTAGGGTTAGGGTTCTTGAAAGAGAAGATCTTTACAGAGTTCTGATGAGGAGCTTTTCAGCAAAATCTCTGCGGTAAGTCGCTGGAAAACAGAGCTCTCTTTTAATTTTTGGTCAGTTATGAAACGACAACGCATCAAAAGCTCAACGATATGTTTAGCGACTAAATTACTTATTTATCCTTTGAATTGTACTAGAACTTCAATATGACCCCATACATGGTTTTGTAACGGTGTAACTGAATCGAATCCCCAACAAATCTTCAAACTTGGGCAGGTCGGTCATTGAAGTTGTTTCTAACCGTTAGGTCAGTAGTAGTCATTTTAAGCGATATATCCGTAGTGATATGGTCAAGAAGTTCATTCTAAATGTACAATCTAAAACTTTAATTTAAGCACTAGCTGTTGATAGTTGTTGGAACATCTCTTTGGTATGAAAAGCATAAATGCAAACCCTAGTTGAATAGTTGTTAGTTGTTCACTATATAATTCCAGTTGTGTACTAAGGGGATAAATATCCAAGGGTTTTTTTATGTTTAACTAGACAGATTGAGCTGGAGCTCAACATTCACCATTCACAGCTCAATCTGTTTAGTTAGACAGATGAATGTGCCGGTCCTAGTAGCAACCCTGGTTTTTTTTTTACCTCGGTCTTACAAAAAAAAAAATTAAGCTCCAAGTTTGTGAAATCAGTAATCTTTCTAAAATGACATTAAAGCAAAACATCTGAAGGGTGAAGGACACTTTAGTAATTCTGTTATGAAATATGCCCCATAGGACTTTTGGGTACTGATGGCGTCGACACGTAGAGGATCAAAATACCAAGTGTGGCGGTCCGATTGCATTGGCAGGTTTGGTTATTGGCGGCTGTACCAAAGGATGACTTTCTCCGTCTCTATGGAAGTTGCTGTTTCAATTTCGCATTTCCGTTGGTCAGCTTTGCAGTACATATCCTCAGCTGAACTAACAAGGTTATATTTTTTCATATGGAAGAAAAGAAACAAAAGAAAAAAACCTTGGCACATACCACAAACCATTAATGGATGGAGAGGCTGGTGTTGAGTTGTGCGTTCTTAACTTTTTCCTAAACGTACCCCCTTGTGTGCCAAAGCTTCTTCAACGCAAATGTGATCACTTTCTTAGGTGGCATATATGATTCACAAGATATTTTCTTAGGTGGCATATATGATTCACAAGATATTTTTGCTCTGAAAAGAAAAAAACGTATCTCTAATTTATCTTTGTGGGGATGTTTTCTTTGCTCTTATGTGATACTTAATTATTTATTAGGTTATTTAATGAGAATTGTTGAAATGAGAACTAAAAAAATATTGATATATTTTATGAGATTTGCTTACTGGGATGCTGGAAAACATCCTTTATGATGACCTTTTAGAACTAGATGATGGGCTTGATTGCTTGAGGATGTCTTCCATTCTTCATGTCACATTAGCTTCATATTTGTTGAACATATTAATTTGCATTGGAGAAAAATTCTTGAATTTCAATAATATGGATGTGTGTGCTTCGCATATGAAACAACATATTTTGGCTGACTACATTTACATTAGAGAAGCTCTTAGGCATTGAGGTGGGCAAAGTCGGCTAACATAGGTAAATTTGTTAGCGCTTCGCTTTAGAAATAAAGATGTCTTTCACTATTCACTAAGGCCTTCCTTGCTGGTATGCCATGAATATTTGCAAATATTTACGGCAGTTTGTCTATTTGCAAGTGCTTTATACATTGTATAATTTGCATGCATGATGAATCCATAAAAGCTCACATGAAAGTAGTTAAACGTGGTGCAAATTTGCAGTTTGCATAAATGCTAGTCTGTGCAAGCAAAAATATCAATGTAATGTTGCTAACCAAGCAGGCCAGGCTAAGAGAAATTATTCTTTCTTTTTGCACCTTATTCCAAGGGTAACCTAGCTAGCTAAAACTGCCCAACATGCACTACCTCAAAGCCACCATTAGTTGAGTACTGAAGTACTATGCTAGGCTGCTTGCAGAGGTGCTGGTTAACATAAAAGCCATCTTTTTTTGCTGGGCTAGCTTCAAAACACTTATGAGCTTAAGAATATTAGGTTTGAGAACTTTGTTTTTGGTTGGGATTTTATTTGTAATATGTGAGACTACTTCATCTTAATTAATTCGTTTTTGGGATGTTTCTCTCTTATTGTAACCTTGCGGCCGGGTGCTATTTTAGCAACTTTTCTTTGAATACGATTTTATCCCTAATTTCAAAGTCATATATATATATACCGAAAGAGTGATCGAACTGATTGATATGCATGGATTCTAGTGACTATCTATATATATCATATTTGCATTCGAAATCATAAATTAGTGTAGCTAGCGCAGTAATTAACTAGCTAGAATAGTACTTATTCTAACCCTAATTAAAACAAGTGCTGCAAGACTAAGTTTTGCCTACAAATTTGATCACTCATCAGCTTCTCTAATGATCAATAAGTCATATATAATTAAGCTTAATTAATAATAATGAACAACACTCCATCAATGCTAAAAAAGAATCAAAATTAAACATCTTACATCAAACATCATCAATTCATATAATACATGCAGCATATAAAGGATGAAAATAAACTAAAGAGAACGGGAAACCATATATTCAAATTTGGAAGTATAAATAGTCCTTACAATCCGATCTTCCAATTGATACACACATATTACACTGTAAAATTAAATCTAATTAAACAAAAAATGCAACTGATCTTTTCTTTTGTTACTTATCCTTCTTTCTTTTTTTTTTTTTTTCTGTATACCTAGTAGGCAAATTATATCATCAATGAACAAGGGATTGGTATAAGAAAAACCCACAAAATCCAAATTTAAAAGAAGTCTATGGTACCCGTTGTCGACGGCATCGTATGCTGATCAGGCTGAGGTCCCAGCCGAAGCTCAAGGTCCAACTCTTCTCTGGCCAAAGCATGGCTCGATTGCATCGGCTTTGAATCTTCGCACCGGCCCCCACGATCATTCGGTTTTGGATCATCTCTGCAAGATGGATTCTCACCAAACAACGGTAGCTGCCCAAGTGGCGGTACTACATGGGTTTCTTCATTAGAATACTCCAAATCAAATTTGTTCTGATCGGCATAGACTGGAGGATCCGACGAATTAGTAGTCTTTGTGATGTCCGAAGAAGAAGGTTGTTGTTTCATCTTAACCCTATCTTTTCGGTGGATGTTCATGTGACCTCCTAGGGCTTGTGCATTAGAGAAACCTCTCTTGCAGAAGGTGCACTCATATGACCTAATTATAACATGACTTGGACGCTGTTCCACTGACGTCCAGGCCATCTGGTCGGAATTCTCCACACTTTGGAAACCAGTGATCTCCATGGATTTAAAACTACTGCATTAGAGAGAGAGAGAGAGAAGGGGTAATGGTCAACAGGTCGATCGGTAGCAAGCTAGCTAGGTCGTCGTTTTTGTGAATTACAAGTGCATGGTTAACCAATTAGTCATGACTTAAGCTACGATACTACCCTTTGCTCCAAAGAAAACAATTATTTAATGTTAGATAAGCTTCATAAGAAAACTTCAAAAGTGTGAAATTTAAATTCGGTTGACAGTTGTTCGTTATTAAATACAAGCCACGTAAACGCAAATGGCTTATTTCGAAAAGTAACTTCTGGCTTAATGATCCAAAATGTTCAAACCCTAAGAGCATCCACAGTGGTATGGTAAAATACCTTTTTACCTTATTTGAGTTGAGTAGTGGGTAGGGGAAAATAAGAATTTCCCCCTACGAGAGTCCCAGATAGGCTAAAATTAGCTTTTTGGAAATGAGTCTGGAGAAAGATTTACGGGGCGTGGAGCAGAAACTACGTCCCATGGAGTGTAGAGGTAAGACCACGTCTCATTGTTTTTTTTTTTT